>JAJMSM010000100.1:11995-33591 GCA_030578475.1 Hyphopichia wangnamkhiaoensis
TTTTTTTTTTTTTGTTTTTTTTTTTTTTTTTTTTTTTTTTCTTTTGGGTTTGGTCTTTTGTAAATTTTCCGGTTGGATCATCATTATCAGCTACAAGTGTTATCAGTTATAAGTGATATCGGCATATAGCAATACATCAGGACATCCATCTGGCTCTATGTCTGGTATTATTGAATCCCCAGACGCTTCTAAGAAGAAGAGAAACGGATCTCGTTCATCCTTACGAAGTTTCTTCACTTCGTCCAATTCAACTAATAGTGCCCATGATTTATCAGTTGCTAATGCTAATTTTGATGCCAACTATAGCAATGGTACTACTCCTGCTGACTCGGGGACTTCCACTCCTATGAGTCGAGATCATAATAGTGATAATAACCTTAACCATGGCTCCATTGATAGTACTTCCAGTTCCTATAATAATAACTCTAGCAATCATGAAGGAAATGGGAATGGCAATGGTAATGGGAACGTACACGGTACAGACTCTCCCTCAGTTGCTTCCAATTCATCGTCCCATCGTTTCTTCTTAAGAAAGAAAAATTCAAGAAGCTCGTTATCTCCTCAAACAAGTACAACGTCATTATCTTCGTTATTGAAAAAAAATAGAGATAAGAATCATAGTTATGAACAAATTAATCGAAACAATCGTCGAACATCTTCTTCTTCAGTTTTACAACATGCCCTTGATCAACATGATACTAGTACTAGCTCAATTCAAGATCCTCATCATATATCTCATAATCCTTATCAAAATGAAAGTTCAGTAAGTAGTGTGAATCATCTGCCCAATTTCCCCGCCCAAGATGACTCAACTCCCGATCATCAAACTTCAGCATCTCTTCATAATGATAATCAAAGCATTAAACTGTCTCAAAAACATAAAAAACATAATAGCACTAATCATCATCATCATCTTTCTCTTAAACGATTCCTCAAAAAATTAAAGCATACTGACTCAAATGATAATAAACATTCTAATCATCATCATCATGCATCTTCGAAAAATATCTTACCTTCTCATTCATCTTCCGATTTATATAAAAAATATGGTGGATTAGGTAAATTAATTGGTACTGGTGCCAGCGGTTCAGTTAATTTGGTATCTTTAAAAGATGATCCTAAACTGATTTTTGCCGTTAAGAAATTTAGACCAAAATTACAAAATGAAAGTGAACATGATTATAAAGTGAAAGTTAAAAATGAGTTCAAAATTGGTCAATATTTAACTCATGAAAATTTGATTCATACCATTGAATTAATCAAAGAAAATAATTCAAAATTATTGGTTGATACTGATTATTATATCATTATGGAATATTGCCCATTTGATTTTTTCAATTTGGTTATGTCTGGTTTAATGAATCGTGAAGAAATAGCCTGTTATTTCAAACAAATTACCAATGGGGTGGCCCATTTGCACGATAATGGTATTGCTCATCGTGATTTGAAATTAGATAATTGTGTGGTTAATGATCAAGGTATTTTAAAATTAATTGATTTTGGTTCGGCAGTTCAGTTCAGAAAAGAAAAACAACCCAATAAACCAGTGGCAGAAGAAGATGACTTAAATGAAACTTATAGATTACTCAGAGCCAGAGGTGTGGTGGGATCTGATCCTTATTTGGCTCCTGAAGTCTTTGAACCAAGTAATTTTGGTTATGATCCAAGAGCAGTTGATATTTGGTCTATTGCCATCATTTATTGTTGTATGATTTTGAAAAGATTCCCTTGGAAAATCCCTAAATCAAGTGATCCTTCATTCAGATCTTTTGCCGGTATAACTGATGACAATAACAGTAATAACCAAGATTCACAATTATCCCATAATTTGCAACAAAATTTGAAACTCTCTGACCGTAAATCATCCTCTCCAAGAGGTCCAGATCGTTTATTACGCCTTTTACCTACAGAATCAAGACCCTTGATTAAGAGTATGTTGGAGATTGATCCAAAACAACGTTATTTGATTGATGACATTCTTAACAATCAATTTTATCAATCCATTGACTATTGTCACGTGGTAACCAACCATCAAGGGGATCCAGATGGGTTAGATTATAAAGAAATTAAAACCACCAGTAAAGCTTCAAACCATACTCATCATTTGGTGACTGAAGAAGATTTGAAAAAAATAAATATGGAAAAAGATCGAGCTAAAAAATTGAGAGATAATGGTGTTGCTTGAATAAACTCATTCTATCTTTACCCATTAACTTCATTGTCCAATCATGTGCACAGTTATTAAAAATATTCCCTTCATTTCTATTTATTCATTAGTCCAACTTTCTTTCTTGATTCTGCGATGACCCCTCCGACTACATTGTTTCACTCCATTTTTCTCCGTTTTTCAAACAAAAAACAGTTGTTTTCTTACTTTTTTATTACTGTTATTATTTCTTTCTTGCTCTTTTCCTTATAGTACTATATACAAACAATTTAATATTGTCATGATGAGTCTTACGTAGAAATTAACATTTCCACTCTTGTTTTCTTTTCGATTGACAAATCTAATAGTTTTTGAGCTAATAATGTTTGTGTATCATGAACAGATTATTTGCAACTTCCTAGTCTTGTTTTTTGGTAGCAAATGTAGCAAGGGGTTTACCGCATAAAATCGTTAGAGATGTAGTTTTGTGCAGTCTGGCTTATTCCTTTTTTATTTTTTGTTTTTTGTTTTTTTTTTCTTTCTTTGTAAGAATTCGTGACAGGGAAAACAAAAACCCAGAAACAAATAGAAAGGCATAGAGATCAAAGGCTAATCAATACCCAGAGACGACATTCAATGGTCACTTTTTGAATTTGTTAATATTATAGTAGCCAGTCTCAATTATATTATTGGAGCTCCTATTTTGGCCCCGGGTTGTTTTGTGGTTTTGTTTACCTATCCTTTGACTAACTGTTTTGGCTCTGACTTTGTCATAACTTTTTCATTTATATATCTTCTAGGAGCTTTGTTCACCTCGTCGGATACTTCTGGTCATCAACTGGGCTTCCCTTTATTACAATTGTAACTATTGATTGAGTGAACTAATCCACATTAATACTCCTATTCTAATTTATTTACATCATCTGGGGATATATCTGCGTCTTTGTTTTCATTTGATCTGATTTAAGGAGTAAATAAAGCAAACTTCAAGTTACTTAGACTCTCCTGATTCATCATTTCATTTTTAAGTCAGCATTGCAAGAATCGTTCTTGACTTTGTTAATTTCTCTGTCATTATTCGATTCTATATTTGCCTTCGAACCTCCAAACATTAATTTATATTTCTCCAATTTCTTCCTGGCCTCAAATTTTCACAAAAATGTCAGATAAAGATAGTGATAGTTGGCAGCTCCCCCAATGGATAACAACAGCGTCTGGATACTCGGCATTGATGTCAACCTTGATCATTTTTGGTAGCATTTTTCTTCATCTTATGAATTATAGAAAACCATTTCAACAAAGGTTGATGATTAGAATTCAACTAATTGTCCCCATTTTTGCATTATCTTGTTACTCAATGCTAGTCAACCCCGATGCATTTGTAAACAAGTTCGTTTTTGAACCAATCAGGGAAATTTATGAAGCATTCGTTATTTATACTTTCTTCTCCCTCTTGACCGATATGTTGGGAGGTGAGCGGAATATTATAATCACCACTAGTGGTAGAGAGCCAATACCTCATCCAGGTGGAATGCTGTATATTTTCCCGGACATTGATATATCTGATCCCTTCTTTTTCTTGATGATTAAAAGAGGAATCTTACAATATGTTTGGTTAAAACCTGTCATATGTTTCAGTACCATATTTTGTGAAGTTTTTGGTTGGTACGATGTGAATGATGTTAGTGTTGACTCTCCTTATCTATGGCTCATTCTTATTTACAATATCAGTGTCACTTTATCACTTTACTGTTTGGCGATTTTCTGGAAAGTTTTATGGACAGATTTGGCACCTTTCAAACCGGTAGGAAAATTTTTGTGTGTCAAGCTTATCATCTTCGCCTCCTTTTGGCAAGGAGTTTTACTCGCAATGTTGAATTTTATGAACTTATTACCAGGGGCCTCTCAAGAAGAAGGTGGTGCACCAAATATTAGTATATCAATTCAAAATGCTCTATTATGTTTAGAGTTGACGGCATTCTCCATCGGTCATTGGAAGTCATTTTCATATAAACCTTTCACCATTTCTCAGCTTCCAACCGGTAGATTAAAATTCGTTTATGCTTTGAAGGATATGATTGGTGTGAAAGATTTGATAAATGATTTCAAATTAACATTCTATGGTGACTATTATAAAGACTATAAACAATTTGACTCGGTGGAGGCAATGATTGCTCACCCTGATTCCAAGGGACGTATGAGCAGAATCAATCAAGGTCTTAGATATCATAGTGATGGGAAACATAAGCATTGGTTGCCAAGTAATCAACAACAGCAACATCAAGCATCCTCAATAATACGAAGCACTTCAGAAATAAATGCAGTTGCCTCGCCCCACTTGAGTCTAAATGGTAACTCAAATTTCAATCCATCTATATATTCACCATCTTTAAAGTCTGTTGGAACATCTGTTAGGGGAATTCACTCCCTTTCTCCAAAGCCATCACCACCGGGCTCGCCTGTTTCTGGTACTGCTGATCAAACTATGTCTATTACGGAAATATTGAACAAGGCCAGCGAGGGTGAAGTGATGTATGATAATGAATACTTGGATGAAGACGAAGCATTCTATCAGGCAGCGAGCTCAGTAATAAACAACTACAATCTTGATCAATTGGAAGTTAAGAGGCTCCTTAATTATCCGATTGTTGACGAGATGGTGGGTGGCCATGTTTTTGGATATAAGGTAAAGAAATTAAGGGCCGATAGATTGAATCGAACCATGACTGAACCCATTGTTCGTCGTTCTAGCTATGAAAGCAACAGATATGGTAGCATAGTTTGATTGCAAGTCTTGATCCCTCGTCATTCTTGGTCTCAGGCATATAAGGAAAGACTCCTTGTATTGGGTATTATTTCCCCAGGTGCCTTTGCCTTTCATTTTTTACTTTTTTATTTTTTTTTTTTTTTTTCATCTATTTATCTAAGTCCCTGACATTCCCGGTTTTCACTTCTATCTTCAAGATCAACTTCTTATTTTATTTTATATTATTTCAGTTTCTTATATATATATATATACTTCAAAGCCTTATAGTTTAATCGGCAAGTCCGAAAGATAGTTACAATTTTTTTACGAATGCATGTTTATGAAATACTAATAAAGTCTTTATTTTATATACAAGAGAGAATATTCATTTTATAGGGCAAGATAGATTATTCGTGAGCATAGTTTAGGGGCAGGGCATAAAATGGTTCGTTAATCTTCGATTTTGAAGGAATACAATGAGTCTAGGTCATCCTCTTCGACTGACTTTTTCTTCCGTTTTTCTTCGAGTTCTTTTTGTTTCATAAGCTTTTTCTGTTTTTTCAAGTCTTTGGTTGATAATAGTTCTTGTTTTTCTTCCTTCTTTTGAGCTAACCTCTGAGCTCTTGCTTCACATTTGATTACCACCCTTGAATTTAAGTCACCACTTATTTCAAAGTTGCTTTCGCAATCGTCTAAGATGGTCTGAAGATTTTCAAGTACCAATTGACGTCTTTTAACCTCAATATTGAAGTCATCTTCATCAAGATTGATAGGTTCAGATTCTTGATTTTCAAATGAAACACTGTCTGTGTTGAGACTGCTCACAAGTCCTTCGGCTTTATCAGCAGACTTTGCAACGGATCTTAATGTCTTTTTGTCACCTATATAGATGAGAAACTTCTCGTCCTTTTCAAGCCTCTTGTTGATCTCAGATCTCTTCTGATTGGTCAAATCACTGGGGCTAATGTTCCACGATAAAGTTATTAATTTAGTGGCTGATTTTTTCCGTTCAGCTTTTTCACGTTGCCTAATAGCTCTTTGGACACTGAAACTACCCAGTTTGATCAATTCTTGCTCTTTTTGCTTGGCTAATTTGTCTGAATATGCTTTAATCATATCTTTGACTTTAACAACTTTGACAATAGGTAGGTCTTTATCGGACTTAGGAGGAACTGCTTGTAAACCATTCATAGAAAAATCGATACTATTAACGACCTCTACTAAGTGTTTGTTTCCAATCTTGTTAGTTTCTGGATCAACGAACTTAACTCGGTAAGAAGTATTAAACAGATTAACCATCGAAATAATATCCTTTACCGCAGTCTGTGCTTGATCGGAGCCTGAATCAAATTGAAATCTCAACACCTTTCTATGGGGTCTTGCGTTTGTAGCTTTATTTCGATCTCTATTATGCTTTTGATATTGAGATTGCTTAGGGCCCCTATCATATCTCTCGAAAGATTTTTCGCTTGAAGGACGGTTACTTTCCTTCTTTGAACGTTCAAACATATTGGCAAATCGATTTCCTTCAGAAGGCCTCTTCTGATTTGATTTTATACCATGGTTTATGTCATTTGTGGATTTGGGAGTAGGAACGAAGTCATTAATAAAGTTATCGATGCTTGGTGACGAGGTCAGTTTCCTGGGGAAATCAGAACTAAAGTCAAAAGGCTTGGTTCGCACACTCGTAGTACACATGAGCCTGACATGACACATGCATCTAGTGGGTATTCTTGTTTTTATCATCATGGTGGCCTTCCTTTTGAACCATGTAAGACTAGAAATAGAAATCGCCTGTTTATTATTCAGACATTTCAAATAAAAATAACAAGCAGAAAAAAAAAAAAAAAAAAAAAAAAAATAATTGATAGAACTAGATATCGCACAGATGAGGTATTGAATTTAGCACTACCCTTGATAATCTTAACGGTGAAGACCACCATAGGCGAAAATTGCTATACGATGGTAATCTATGAATCGAGGAATTAACCAATAGGTGTATAAATAAATATATATAAATAAATAAATAATTAGATAATTGAATAATAATCAATCAATGATGGGTGAGGTAGAATACTAGTATATATGAGTTGATCGTTGATTGCGGCTGGGTAATTACCATTTGGCACCCAATAAGATTGCATTGGGATCAGTAGGTTTTTCAACTTCGTTGAACCAAGTTTTCAAGAGCCTGTCTTCTTGTATTCCAAAAGTCTTACAGAATTCTTGACACCATAATATGAGTTGAGAAACGAGGTTGGCATTATCAATAGATGTCAAATCAACCAGATCTATATCATTATAGTTCTGTAAGGCCTTACTTAACCAGTCCTTTTCGTTTATTTCTTGTGGGGGAGCAATTTGACCACCCCCATTGATACAACCATTTGGACATGCCATTATTTCGACGTAATCACACTTAGATGCATCAGCTGATTCTTCAGTAGCTGAGTCTGCAGTGGAGCCAGCTCCATTGGCCTTAGCGGACATTCTGGCACGACGACGAGCCACTAATGGATTGACTTTAGCAGAACCAGTGGCTGACGATTTTTTAGCACCAGCGGGTGAGGGTTTGAGTTTCCTAACCAAATTTTGAATATTTCTGAATCCGTTGACAATGGCAGCACTTGCAATCTTGTTATCATTATTATACATTAATCTTAACTCATAAATATCTGAATTTCTACCGGAAATGGTGGTTATGCTGAAGTTTTCTGGCTGATAGGATACAGGGTCCTTCATGATGAGATCATTTTTCATCATCATTAAATAATTATAGCCATATCCACCGGATGATGAGCCTGAATCATTTGACCAGGATGATTGAACAAATGGCCAATCAGGTGGAGCATAGTTAGAATATAGGTCATGACAAGGGATTGAAGATGATAAAACGGTCTCTTGAGAATTGGGGGGAATTAATTGGAAGTCAGATGAGTATTGATCGAGTAATGTCACCAATTCTTTTGGAGTTAAAACACAATCAACATCAGGAATAGGTTTATCTGAAGATTCTTCGTTATGCTCGGGTCTAGCACTTTCCAATTTTTTATCGAAACAAGGCATTATGGATAAGTGGTAAATTTTATCTTTAGGTATTTTAAGATCATGAGAAGTTAAAGTTTTCAATAAACAACCAGTTATTTGCTGAGGAGATTTGATGTTAGAAATTTTGGGTAAAATATAGGGATGGGTTTTTTCAGCATAAAGAACCCAACCGGGACAAATTGATGATAAAATAGGTCCTTCTTCTTGTTGGTTATGCTTTCTATCAATGATATTTTGTGCCTCGTATATAAGTGATAATTTTCTTCCCAATGCAGTACCTACTATATAGGTGAATCCCATTTGATTAATGAAAAGGTTAATTAATAGACGATCGATATTTTCCACCGAAAGATTAAATGCAGTAGCTAGGGATGCTCTAGCTTGATGAGAAATGCTGGCAACAAACACTTTATCTGTATTATTAGTTACTTTATCACGAATGGCTTTAATGAGTTCATCATGGGAATGTTGAGCCACCAAGATTTCTTCAGCTGAAGTAATACAACCAGAACAGGCCAAGCAATCAGAAAGAGATATTTGAGCTGGTGTTAATGAGTTAACTTTACCATCTATTTTCGATATTTCTAGAGGATTCCCCTTTTCATCGATTTGAATTTCGACTTCTCCATTTTCATTATTTGACTCCGTGATTTCATTTAAGTTCTTAACCGGTTTGATACAAGCTGCCCCGGGAGAAATGAAATCATTAAGATCATCTGCCGATAGTATGGCACTCATGATATGGAATTATATGTGATGTTCTCTAAAACTAAGGACTTGGATAAAGAAGTAGATATTGATTGCAATAAGTATTTAGATAATCAAATTGCGCTTAGTCATAATGCGATGGTCGCAGAGTTAACTGTTTTTTTTTTTTTCTTTTTTTTTTTCTTTTTGTTAGGTTTGTATTACATAATGATGATCACTAAATAACTAAAGCAGCGATTTTTCTGCGACGTAAGTATTATATGGCGGATTTTATAACCAATAATGGCATAGACAAACTAAGCAGAATAATATCACTTTTTACACGATCAAGTTTAATAAAGTTATTAATGGTTCCCATTGGAGAAATTTTGATTGATGATTTAAGGCTATATAGGGTAATTAAATTGAATAGAGAATTTTGAAGAGTCAATAAAAGAAGAGAATTTTTAAGAGAATTAATAAAAGAAGAGAATTTTGAAGAGAATTAATAAAAGAAGAGAATTAATAAAAGAAATGAGTAAGAAAAGAAGAGTGAGAATATGGCTGGAAACCCATTAGAATTAAACACGATCTGGTATTTCCGGGGTTTCAGGATGTTCATTATCGCTTAGATCACTTAATTCGAATTCTTGGGTGGCTTGATTATCCAGTCCCACTTGACTGTAACCCTGACCACCACCCAAGTCACCATTTTCATCATAACCAACTAGTCTAAGGTAAAAAGTTAATAAAGAGATCATCCATAAGTAAATCATAAAACCAGCACCACTAACGACCATAATATAGGACGAATGATCAGCACCCAAATCATTAACCAAGATTAATTGTTCTTCATTAGCAGACATGAATAAAATACCGGATAAAACAAGGCAAAAGGGAGCTGCATGTTGAAATGATAAGATACGACCGGTAGCTGAAGCTGCTTGATCTTTTAAAATTACCAGAATTTCAATTATTCTGGCTAAACCACCACCCATCAAGACAATACCAAATAAAGCATGAACTGAGGTTGAAATTTGTAAATGTTGAGCGTGTTGAGACATGGCATAACCAGTTAATATAAGTAACAAAGCGGGGATAAATGAACGAACGTTTTCTTTACGAGTAAGCCACATACCAAGTAAACCACCACACCACCAAACAATACCCATTGAAGTATGTTGATAATCACCATGAGACCAACCTTCACGACCCCAACGATGTTCGGTAAAAGTGTTGACAATCCCCCATAAACACATGATTGAAGAATCATAAAATTCTTGAGACCTCCCATTTGCAGAATTGTTGTATAAGTGATGATTACGAATCCAGGGGATAATCAATACTAATGCCAAAAGAAATCCGTATAAGATAAATGATGAGCCCATAATACCATGAGCAATACATTGACCCGTATGTTTACCATAACAAAAACCAAATAATGCCACGGGTGCCATACAAACTCTAACCCAACCGGTTAATACTGATAAAAATGATAAAATTTTATAAATTTTATAAGTGATACCATATTCATGATTTGATTTAATCAAATGAGGATAAAATTTATTGATTATGGCATTTGAACCATTGATAAAAGTACCAAGAAATACAATGGTTCCTAATAAAATACTCAAAAACCAACTAGTACCTTTGGAAGTTCGATTTTCATGATTATCAGTATTATCGGGGAAATCAAGAAAGAATGATTCAAATACGGAATACCCGGTCGATATGAATTGCAATAAAAGAGACCAATGCAATCGATTAGCAATTGCTAGACATGTAGAAATTGAAGGAAGTATTAAAAGCAATGCCAAAGTCATAATCCAGTGGAATGCTTTTGAACCAGGATTGATAGGATGAAATTCAACTGGATCTGGCATGTCCATTTCCATATCATCACGATTGGTTAAGTCAGCACCCACTATGGCTAAACAAGTTGCAAATCCCACAAGAAAATTCGACTGCAACATTTTCAACTTCAATACCACTAGTGTTGTTGTTAATCTGGGTTGTTATAGTAATTGGATGCAACTGTCAGTAGTCGACGTGATTCTCAATGCTTGGCAAGCCTAGTTCGTTAAAAGACCAAACATAAACGTCCCAACAAAGTGTAAGTATATCAGCTAGTAACAAGCGTCAATGTACCACGATTGAATAAGATCAGCTATGTTCTTACCCAAAACCAAAAATAAAAGTTGGCACGATAATAGCGTTATCATATTATTGACACTATATCGATTGTGCGTGCCTCTTTTCGGTCGGCTTTCTCTCTATTTTTTTTTTTTTGGTCTTTCTTTTCCGCATTATTTTTTTTTCATTGTAAAAAAAAAACACCTCCTGCATGCAGTCTTAGTGTGATACGCTAAACTTGAAATAATACCGTGGCAGAGTGTAAAAAAAAAAAAAGGTAGAAGAAGCGTTCTTTTAACAAACATAGAGAATATCACCAAAGAAGAAGAACGAACCCTGGTCGATTTCCAACAACACCTTTGTTTCCTATTTACTTCCAGGTTTCTTTTTCTTTTTTAACACCTTCCCTTTCATTTAGCACTCACTGATTCCGTTCCTTATTCTGGATTCTTATCAAATCATCAACTATTCCCCTTGTTTCATTATTTGTAATTCTGGTGGGCGTGATAAACAGAGTGTGAGATAAAGTGTAAGAGACATTCATCCTTCACTTGATCGGGTCGATTCTCGTATTCCAGTTCGAGCCCATAATTTGTATATATACAAAAGAATCCTAACTTGTCGAAGTTGTTTCAAGTCTTTCGTTTTTTCCACTATATTCAGTATTCACTAATTTATCAGAAATTGATTTCAAACTCATCTTGAACGATTCAAAAACTGAAAGATCACCGTGCAATAA
Source organism: Hyphopichia wangnamkhiaoensis (assembly GCA_030578475.1). Taxonomy (NCBI): domain Eukaryota; kingdom Fungi; phylum Ascomycota; class Pichiomycetes; order Serinales; family Debaryomycetaceae; genus Hyphopichia; species Hyphopichia wangnamkhiaoensis. The sequence goes on from JAJMSM010000100.1 coordinate 23,495, forward strand.
GAAACAGGTCAAATCAAAAGTTTTCCAAATTAAAAAAAAAAAAAAGAATTAAAAATCAAAAAAGAAAAGAAAAAGTATAAATTGTCAATACCCCATACTTTTTTTATAGACGTTTCATCATGATATATTCCTACACCAAATTATTCCTCTTATTAGGTCTTTTTTCATATATATCGTGGGGGTATGAAATCCCCAAGCGTGATTACGACTCTAATAATTATTTCATACTAGAAATCGATACCTCACAGGATTCCAAAATTTTACATAATTTCATAAATGATCATAAAGATGTATATACTTTCCAACATCAACTTTATGGTTTTGATGATCATTTTGTGTTTAGCATAGATAAATCTCATCCTTATAATGAATTCTTGGGTCATTATAATTCAAACACTCATAGTTATGATGATGATGATGATGAAGGCCAAAATTCTTTCAAATTATTGAAAAGATCTCCTCAATATTCAGATCATTATGATTATCTCATTAATTCAGTCAGATCAATTCATGCATTAACTCCTAAAAAATTATCTAAAAGATTACCCGTCCCCATAATGGGTGAACAACAAAATGTTAGAAGAACGGTTAATATTGTTGATTCTTCTCAACAACCAATCAAAGATGTTAGTGAAAAACTCGACATTAGTGATCCTACTTTTGTGGAGCAATGGCATTTAATCAATTCTCAATTCCCCGGTCATGATGTCAATGTTACTGGTTTATGGTTTGAAGGTATATTTGGTGAAGGAATCACCAGTGCCATTGTTGATGATGGTTTAGACTATGAAAGTCCTGATTTGGCCGATAATTTCAATCCAAAGGGGTCTTGGGATTTTAATGGTAATACCAATTTGCCAAAACCAACTTTATTTGATGATTATCATGGTACTAGATGTGCCGGTGAAATTGCTGCCGTTAAAAATGATGTGTGTGGTGTTGGTGTCGCTTATAAATCAAAAGTTAGTGGTATTCGTATCTTATCCGGAGTTATTACTGCTTCAGAAGAAGCTGCGGCCATGATATATGGTTTAGATGTCAATGATATTTATTCTTGTTCTTGGGGTCCTACCGATAATGGTAAAACCGTGGCTGCTCCAGAATTAATTGTTAAAAAAGCCATGATTAAAGGTGTTCAACACGGTCGTAAAGATAAAGGTTCAATTTATGTGTTTGCTTCCGGTAATGGTGGTCGTGATGATGATTCCTGTAATTTTGATGGTTATACCAATTCAATTTTCTCTATTACTGTTGGTGCCATTGATTATAAAGGTTTACATCCAGTATATTCTGAAGCATGTTCAGCAGTTATGGTGGTGACTTATTCATCTGGTTCAGGTGAACATATTCATACTACTGATATCCGTAATAAGTGTACCGCTTTTCATGGTGGTACCTCGGCTGCTGCTCCTTTGGCCGCAGGTATTTATTCCTTGGTTCTTCTGGTTAATCCAGAATTAACTTGGAGAGATGTTCAATACGTAAGTGCTTTAAGTGCTGTTCCTATTAATGAAGATGATGGTAATTATCAAATTACTGCGTTGGGTCGTAAATACTCTCATAAATATGGTTACGGTAAGATTGATGCCTATGCTATGGTCAAATTTGCCGAAACTTGGAAGAATGTTAAACCTCAATCCTGGTATTATTCTGATGTCACTCCTGTTAATGAGCGTATTGCTAAAGGACTGGCAGATAATGGTAAAGTTATCAAGAATGTGATTAATATTAAAAAGGAAGATTTACAATTAATGAATATTGGCAAAGTGGAACATGTTACCGTGACTGTTAATATTCAATCAACTTTAAGAGGTTCTGTTGGGGTTAGATTAATTTCTCCATTTGGAGTAATTAGTGATTTGGCCACATTCAGACATTTTGATATATCCGGTTCAGGTTTTAAAGATTGGACATTTATGTCAGTGGCCCATTGGGGTGAAACAGGTGAAGGTGATTGGACGATTGAAGTGTTTTCCGATCAATCTCATGACAATAATGAAATTAATTTCGTTAATTGGCAATTAAGATTATTTGGTGAATCAATTGATGCTGACCAAACCGAGCTTTATGATATCCAAAAGGATTATGCTGCCGTTAGACGTGAAAAGCAAGAATCATCTAAACAACAACCTAGTATCACTTCAACGTTAGCTTCAAGCTCAACGACTGCCACTAAAAATGCCGACATTACTAGCTCAAGTTCAACTTCATCTGCCACCACTACTACTAAGCCACCTACAGATGAAAATAAAGCTGATGAAAAAACAACCACCACGCAAACCACCTCTGATAGTACTACAACTCCAGAAAATGAGGAAGACGGTAAGAGTAAACAATACACTGCTGATCATACTGGACAATACTTCATGGCCATTGCGGTGGTTGGATTCATTGTGGTCATATTATTGATGAGATTCCATAAAACCCCTGGTAGTTCTCGCCGTAGAAGAAGAGAAGAATATGAATTCGACATTATTCCTGGGGAAGACTACAGTGATAGTGATGATCCTCATGATGATGATGATGACGATGATTCATTAGATCTAGGTCATCGTAATGATAGAAGAGCCCCAGGCGGTAGAGACGGTGCTAAGAAACCTCGTAATAGTGACGAGGCAAGAGATCGATTATTTGAAGAATTCAATGCTGAAACACTTCCTGATTATGAAGACGATATGTTTATCATTGATGATGAAGATGATGAGGAACATCATCAAGGTAAAAAAAATGATAAAAAGACCAAAGAAAAGGAAACACAATCATCTCCGCCCAGTGATGAAGGTAATTCGAGCCTTGGAAGTAGTTACGTCCCAGTTTCTGAAGCTGAAGCACAAGAGGGTAAAGTGGGCACTTCCAAGTAATGCATGGAAATGATGAGAGTTGATCACTAGTCATTTGTATAACATTATTATTATTTTATTTTTATTTTTTATTAGTACAGTATTATTCTTAGTTTATTACCAATTTTAATCCAGCTTTCGCCTGATCACTTACTCTGTAGAGATGTAGGTCCAATACTATAATTTAACTAGTGTATCTTAGTATATCTCAGATGTGGTTCTGGTAGGCTTAAACGACCGCAAAAGTGAAATGGCAACCGGAGGGCATAGACCCGTACATTTCTGCTTTCCTTCCGAAATTTGCCAAAACCCAAAAAAAAAATAGCACAAGAATCAGTTCCGATTTTCGGGCCTTTTGCGAAATTGGCCCTTTTTTCCTATATTCCACTCCGTCTTCTAACAGTCGACTAATGATAAGATTCAAGGCATCAACTATTAACAGCCAACTGCATTATTGAACCCATCATCGATAATAACATGATCAAGAGAAAGTCACTAATAAATACAACGTAGTCAATTGAGTATCTACAAAGGCCCGATTTTTATCATTACCTGAAAGGCTTGCTTTTTATCATTAACTGGAACCAATTGTCATAGCACGTGATATTGCCAGATCTCCGTCGGTTTATCGTTTTATTTTGTTTAGTTTTCTCGGAAGCCTGCAAAAACAAAAAAAAAAAAAAAAAGAACAAAAGAACTTACCGTAGTCTTACTAATAGGAAAAAATTGCTGCTGAACGGCGTGAGTTTTAAATGAATCATTATCTAGATTACTTTGCAATTGATTCATGGGCGGAATATCCATTCGTCCAATTTTTTTCCCCTTTATCCCTATATCAATTTCATGCTTTGTAGTAGTGTAACCTCCACTATCCATCGGGTGAACTGGATAAAATAGGTTACAATTTTATTAGTAGCGAGAAGATCATGTCGTCATGTTCTCGGCCTGCCCCCTCGTAGTTTGTGTATTTTATAATTACGCTTACATTACTAAGGAATTAGTTTCTCTCCCCCTTCTCTCTCTCTCTCTCTATTCTTTTTTGGGAATTGTAATCCAATAAGAAAACGAGGGTAAAATATTTTGATGAGAAATCGATTCTAAAGAGTTACAATAATAATAATTTAATAATTTGTAGGGGAATTTTTCTTTTCTTTTCTTTTTTTTTTGGTTTATGTCAAATTTGCTTTATAATTGCGTGAAGGCCATTTTTTTTTTTTTTTCAGTTGTTCCCAATTTTTATCAAAGCGCTAAATCTCCCAGGATTTTTTTTTTATTACTTTCAATTTTCTTTTTTTTTTGCCTTTACTTAAAATTGCTTTTGATCCTACTTCTTCTTCCTCTTCTTCCTTTCCTTTCTTATTCTTCTGATTGAAGTCAATTGGTCAATTGGTCCATAGTCAATTCTTGTTTCAACTGATAGGTACGCTTCTACTCGGCTCAATAAAAAAATTCACATCAATTGAAGTCGAACATTATAAGTTTTAGTTCATAGAAGAATCCTGATATCAAAATGTCTGCTTCTGCTTTTGGTGATTACTCCTCAATTGTTGTATTTGGTGCTTCTGGTGATTTGGCCAAGAAGAAGACCTTCCCAGCCTTGTTTGGGTTGTATCGTGAAGGTCAATTACCATCTACCGTTAATATTATTGGTTATGCTAGATCCAAGTTAACCGTGGATGAATTAAGAGAACGTATTGTGGCCAATTTGAAATTGAAGGATGAAAAGGCCAAATCAAAAGTTGATGGTTTCTTAAAATTGATTTCTTATACTGCCGGTCCTTATGATCAACCTGATGGTTTTAAAGAGTTAGATGAAGCCATGAACAAATATGAATCAAAACATAGTATTTCTAAACCAGAAAGATTGTTCTATTTGGCTTTACCTCCATCTGTTTTCACCACGGTGGGTGCTAACATTAAGCAATACGCTTACCCTAAAGAAGGTGGTAGACTTAGAATCATTGTGGAAAAACCATTCGGTCATGATTTAGAATCTTCCCGAAAATTACAAAAAGATTTGGCTCCTCTCTTTTCTGAAGATGAATTATATAGAATTGATCATTATTTGGGTAAAGAAATGGTTAAGAATTTGTTGGTATTAAGATTCGGTAATGAATTTTTAAATGCTGCTTGGAACAAAAATCATATAAGTTCAATTCAAATTTCTTTTAAAGAAGCTTTTGGTACTGAAGGTAGAGGTGGTTACTTTGATGAAATTGGTATAATTAGAGATGTTATGCAAAATCATTTATTACAAGTTTTAACCTTACTTACCATGGAAAGACCAGTTTCTTTTGATCCTGAAGCCATCAGAGATGAAAAAGTTAAAGTTTTGAAAGCTTTTAATGAATTTAAACATGATGACATCTTATTAGGTCAATATACCAAATCAGAAGATGGTTCTAAACCAGGTTATTTGGATGATGAAACTGTTAAATCAGATTCTAAATGTGTCACTTATGCTGCTCTTGGTATTCAAATTCATAATGAAAGATGGGATGGTGTTCCAATTGTTTTAAGAGCCGGTAAAGCTTTGGATGAATCTAAAGTTGAAATTAGAATACAATTCAAAGCAGTGGCCAAAGGTATGTTTAATGAAATTCAAAGAAACGAATTAGTTATTAGAATTCAACCAAATGAAGCTGTTTATATGAAAATTAATTCTAAAATCCCCGGTATTTCTACTGAAACCTCTTTAACCGATTTGGACTTGACTTATTCTTCAAGATATTCCGAAGATTTCTGGATTCCTGAAGCTTATGAAGCTTTGATTAGAGATTGTTACTTGGGTAATCATTCTAATTTTGTTAGAGATGATGAATTGGATGTTTCTTGGAAATTATTTACTCCTTTATTACAATATATTGAATCAGAAAATTCTCCAAAACCTGAAGGTTATGCATATGGTTCTAAAGGCCCTAAGAATTTAAGAAAATTTTTGGGTGATCATGGTTATGCTTTCAGTACTGAAGGTACTTACCAATGGCCATTAACTACTCCAAATATTAAGGGTAAGATCTAAACTTAATATTAGACTGATTTTTAGCCCAATCTTCAAATGTATAGATTTAGGATTCAACGAATTTATGTAATAAAACTCTATCCATGATTTTTTCTTTTCTTTAAAAAGCAACTTTATATTTTTGGTTGACATTTTCGATCATATATTTCACTTCACGTTATGCACAATAAAATTTATTCAGTAATATGATTGTAATTTTTCAAACATTTGTAACTTACAGGAGACTGTCTACGGCGTATTAAGTTAGAAACTCACATAAATATATATTTGACTATATATCCATTAGAGGATCAAAAAAAAGTACGAAACTCGAGCCCATCCCAAAATCAAATTTATAATGAACTGATACTTATCAGACATCCATGGAAGGTCGATAAGCGGTCACCGGCATACTAAGATGGGTTCTTTGTGTATGCTACCGAGGAAACTGCGAATGTTAATGGTAATTTTCATCACTTAAAATATCAGTTCTTTCAATTTGATTTTGGAATATACCCTGTCAAACAAAAAAAGAAAAGAGAACACACACTCTCTTTAGTATGTGCTTAAATCATTAAGTTATTGAAGAATCAAATCCAAAACCACATTATGCCAAAGAATCCTTGAATAATATGAATCAGAACTGTTAAATACTGGCAAGTATAAGTCCTTTTAAACACCACCTGCAACAGTGGATCAATATTAATAGGACGGTTTTCATCCCTGTCGTCATAGTCGAATCAGACTGGGAAAGAAGTAGACTTAATTTCATCATATTCATATAAAAATAATGGGATTCCTTGAGTTATGGATTTGATTCTTGAATAACTATAATGTATAAGCCCATAATAAAAAGAGTATGTATATGCTCCTATTAGAGATATAAAAATCAATATCAAAGTTGTTCAACTCGATGAAAAAAGAGAAGAAGAAGTAGGTACAGTAGAAAAGAAGGAAACTAGTTCTTTTTATACTAATTTTCTCAGGCATCGAAACCAGTGCGATGTCCCTCGAAAAAAAAAAAAAAAAAGTTTTGGCTTCTTTTTTTTTCCATAGAAGGGTTACCCGCTCTCTTAGTGGAGTTTACTAACAAAAGATGCCCTAATACTCAAGAATCTACAGTGTAGAATTCTACAACCACCATTCAGTTTGTTATTAAGTGTACATAATACTGCAAGTAGTAGGATGGGGTATATGGAACATTCATTCACGTGCGTTTGTGGTGTGTCTTAAAATTGATGTTTTATGGCCTGCCCTAGAATCTGTGTAGGTTCATCTGTTGATTATTGCAAAAGGCAAACTATGGCTATGAAATAGATATCAAACCATATCAAGTTGATTTGTGATTGTCGATTGTGTTGAGGAGATGACTGCTGTTCTCGAGACCTTTTCTTAATCCTCTATGAATCATCAAATCATCAGTTTATAAAAGATCAGAACCGAAATTTTGAGATTTTTGTAAATTTACAGCAAAATTAACATTTACTTGTTTTTATGGTAAACTTGAATTACCTTATAGACCTATTATAGAAACGACAGATTTCAAAATACTTGGTTCTGACCGAATGGGTGTATTCAGAATAGTATGCTTTCCTCTGGTTATAAATGGCTGCGACAAATATTGCAACTGGTCGATGAGTTTACGCACCATGGAAAATAAACAGAAGGAAAAAAAGGAAAAAAAAAAAAAAAAAGTGAAAAAAATAGATATATATGATGATAACTTCATATAATTCAAAGACTACATAGATCCACAATGAGAATACTAGTCAGTGCCGATGAGATCGGAGGCGTGAAAGAAGTTGTGTGTAATAGAGGGACAGACACCTCAAAAAAAGATGCAACTCAACCTATATCCATAAAGAAAGTTACTGGGGATGGCTTCACTTCAAAATCCAAGGTCTTATTTATGCAAACTTTGGATGAAGATCTTTTGATTTCAGTTAGAGCTGACGGTACTGTGACTGTTCATGATTTAATAAATACCAACGAAGAAGAACAATATGAATTGCTACATACTTATAAATTAAATGCGGAGGCCAGTGACAAGCCAGTTTCGCTTGTCATTTTAGAAGAACACGATACTATTCTAGTTGCATTCGAATCAAGAAAGTTATTCTCAATCTTGTTGAAAGATAAGGACTTTGACATGAAGCCAGTTGAATTAGAATTACCTGGTAAGAGAACAATTCAAACCTTCGTCTCAAATCCCTATGAGAAAGGTGTTTTTGCATATGGTGGGAAAGAAAATGACGTCAAAATCGTCCAGTTGTTCGATACCAAAAAAGTCGATAGTGAATCATTCAAAGAGCTGTCATTCTTCAAGAATGAAGTTTTATTCACTGCAAAGAATGTCGAAAATGATCATCTTGATTTAAGAGTCCCTATTTGGGTTAGCAAGATTCTCTTCTTCAAAGAAAAGCCAGATCAAGGTTTCAAATTTGTCACAGCTACCAGGTACGGTCAAATACGTGTATATGATACCTCCAAAGATGTTCGCCCTATTGGTGATTACAAAATGTGCGAGAAGCCAATTTTGACCTTGAATTTCGCTTCCGAGAAACAAGATGAAGTCATAATTACTGATACCCATAATTATGTGGCTAAGATCTCTCTTACTAAGATTAACCCTAAAGGTTATAGAATTAGTTCTGCCAGTGCTGGTGTGATGTTCAGACCAACTGCTAACCTCTTAGGTAAATACGCAGAAGGAGGTAATACCGGTGCAGTATTTGGTGTTGATACCGATTTGGAAGATCAAATAGTTGCATTCGGGGGTCTTGATAGATACTTGAGACTTTTCGATATCAAATCCAGACAGCTTTTAGCTAAAGTTTATCTAGGTACTCAGATTTCTGATATTGCTATATTGGATACAGATGAAGAAGAGACCGAAGAACAACAAGCCGAAAGACCAGTACAAGTTCATTCAAGAAAGAGAAGACTATTACAGAAGAAAGATGAAGAGGAAGAAAGCGACGAAGAAGATGTGTGGAATCAATTAGAGGAAACTTCAGGTTCAGACCTGAATGCTAAAAAAGTTAAGAAAAACTAAATATTGGCATTATTAATAGTTACATAGACATATTTCCAATTAAATGTAATATACAAAACTATTAAGTTAATATTTTTTTAGTAGTATCATCCTCTCCATTTCTATTATCCAGCATATCACTACTATTGATAACACTCATGCACTTCCACTCATTCAAGTAGTTACATTTCCATAATCTGACTTTGCCATCATCGCCGGCCGAGCTTAGTATTGTACCTGTTAAATTCCAATTCACTCTCCAAACTTCCAGCTTATGATCATCAAGCTTGGCAATAGCTTCAATTTTCAAGTCCCCATTACTAGATTCCACTCCTTTAAAAATTCTCACGTAACCATCTTTGCAACCTGTTGCAATAAGATGATAGCTTCGACCCATAGATGGTGCCCAGCTAACAGATCGTATTAAACCATTATGCTCTGGCAAATTTCCTATCTTAAAGTATTTGGTCTGGGTTTGGGTATTTGCAGGATTATTCTCCATAAATTCAGCTTGAAAATCATTCGGAGTATCTTTTAAAGAATCACTTTTCCGAGTACTATATATAAAACCTTGATCCAATGCCACAACAATAAATTTTTCTGTGGAAGTAAACTTGGCAGGACACCATTCAATTCCAAAACTACTTTGTAGGCTTTTAGCAGGTAACTGTGAATTTAAAATGGGGATTTCAGTGGTTAGGGCCCAGTTGGTTAAGTCTGAGGGTTCGAGAGATTCGTAGATCCTGAATATTCCGTCCGATCCAACACAAGCTAGCTTCAACCCGAGGTGATTGGGAGCGAACACAACGTCATAAATAGGTCCGTATGATTCTATAGCTAATGTTGCCAATTTTATCCATCTTCTTCCAGAACCATGTGGTTCATCAGGCTGTTCTTGCCAAATCTTGACTGTACGATCATATGAGCAGCTGGCCAATATTTTAGAACTCGAGAATTCCGGGTGTGCCCACGAAACTTTGACAATCAGGGAATCGTGGGCTTTCCACAGGTCATTCAAAACCCAAGTCGAAGTAGAGGAGTCCAAGTCAAACACCTTAATATGTTGGTCCGACGAGGCTGTCACTATATTTCGTCCGTAGAAGTCATATTGCACATCATGAATAAGCTCCTCGTGGCCCGTTATGAAAGGTATCATAATGTGTCTGTTCTATTATTTGCAAGTTGTAAAGTATAAGAGAAGGTTGATATGAATGATGAAAGT
>JAJMSM010000100.1:33691-45469 GCA_030578475.1 Hyphopichia wangnamkhiaoensis
TTTTTTTTTTTTTTTTTTTTTTTTTTTTTTTTTTTTTTTTTTTTTTTTTTTTTTTTTTTTTTTTTTTTTTTTTTTTTTTTTTTTTTTTTTTTTTTTTTTTTTTTTTTTTTTTTTTTTTTTTTTTTTTTTTTTTTTTTTTTTTGACTTATTATTATTTACTATATTTATTTTTCTTTAGTCTGAAAAACTCGTGTCTTTTTAACAAACAGCTTAATAAGATCCACAAATCTTCCTCAGAATAGCCACATATTAATGACCAAATAAGATATAATGTCGATAAGTAAGATTCTAAGGGTGTCATTGGTGGTTCTATCACTTTCATTGATAGCCCCTAACAAGCCCTTACAGACACTGTTAGCTTTTGCTGGTCTTGGATATGTCGTCACCGTGTCGCTTATTCCAAAGTTAACTAGCAGTTTCATCAAAATCGGCTTGAAAGGGAAGGACTTATCCAAGCCACCACCACTGGAAGAAATTGCTGAGTCCATGGGAATTGTATCATCAGTGACGTATCTTTTTTTAATGTTCGGATTAATTCCTTTCATATTTTTCAAGTATTTGGTATCATTCACTGCTTTATCCAATGATTCTGTGATTTCTGACAATTACACAGACCAATATCTGTCTATCTCCAACAACAATTTGTTCCCTCATAATAAACTTTCTGAGTACTTGAGTGCTGTCCTTTGCTTGCAGAGTACTATATTGTTGGGTTTATTTGATGATCTCTTTGATATTAGATGGCGTCATAAATTTTTCCTTCCCGCAGTGGCATCCTTGCCCTTATTGATTGTTTACTACGTGGATTTCAGTGTGACGTCGGTAGTGGTACCTAAGTTTGTATCTGATTTACCAGGAGGTGAAACCTTATTGGAATTGTTGAATCAAATCATTAGATTGGGTAATCATATTGTTACCAAACTAACGGGACTTTCATTTAGTACCTTGTCTAATGATTACCAATACTCACATGATCAACCAAAGTTATTAGATTTAGGTATATTCTATTATGTTTACATGTCAGCAATTTCCATTTTTTCCCCCAATTCAATCAATATTCTCGCCGGGATCAATGGATTAGAAGTTGGTCAATCGATTGTCTTAGGGGTAATTTTCTTGGTTAACGATTTTTGTTACTTATTATCACCTAACATATCTCAAGCGGCTCATGATTCTCACATGTTCTCGGCCATATTTATTATCCCATTCATTGGTGTTTCGCTTGGGTTATTCCACTACAATTTTTTCCCTGCAAAAGTTTTTGTTGGTGATACCTACTGTTATTTTAGTGGCATGGTATTTGCAATTGTTGGTATTTTGGGCCATTTTTCCAAAACCCTTCTTATCTTCTTGCTACCTCAAATTATCAATTTTGTTTACTCGGTGCCCCAAATCTTTGGAATTGTACCTTGCCCAAGACATAGACTACCCAAATTCAATATTAAAGATGGTCTAATGTATCCTAGTTATGGTGAGTTGACTCCAAAAACTCAGAAACTTGGTACTTTCATGTTGAGTTTGCTTGAAAAATTTTATCTCATAAAATTAGAAAGGGATCCCGAAACAAATACAATAACCAAGTTCTCCAATATGACCATTATCAATCTTGCCTTGGTGTGGGCTGGTCCATTACGAGAGGATCACTTATGTATTTTACTTATGGGTATGCAACTTGTTATAGGGATATCCATGATTTTCGTCAGGCATACTGTTGGTCCCTGGTTGTTTGGCTACGATAACCTAACCTGGGGTGTCAAGTAATTCTACCTCCATACTATAGACTAAATTCTGTAATAATAATATAAGACTTCAATAGATATCTGCCTATATAGATTTTAGGTGCAAATTTCAAAGAGCCCGTACACTCTGATGAGCGCATTATGATGAGAAAATTTTTTTTCTTTTTTTTTTTTTTTAAAAGAAAGAAAAAATCCTCCTATTATTATTTGTTTAGTGGAGATGAGCATCCAACTGAAACTTTTTTCACTTCACTTTTTTTTTTTTTTTTTTTTTTTTTTTTTTTTTTTTTTATTTATTGATTTCTTATCTTCTTACTTCATCTTGTACAATCCACCAAGACAATCTATTACTTCGTTGCCTATCATGGATATTTCAAAGCCAGTTGGTTCTGAAATCACATCCGTGGATTTTGGGATCTTGTCGGCAGATGAAATCAGAAGGTTATCAGCCAAACAAATTACTAATCCCACTGTCTTCGATAACTTAGGTCATCCCATAAATAATGGTTTATATGACTTAGCATTGGGTGCTTTTCTCAGAAACTTATGTACAACTTGTGGTCTTGATGAAAAGTTCTGTCCTGGTCATCAAGGTCATATAGAGTTACCTGTTCCTGTTTATAATCCATTATTTTTCAACCAGTTGTATATCTTTTTAAGATCATCATGTCTTTTCTGTCACAAATTCAGATACAGTGAGTTAGAGGTTCATCGTTATGCCTGCAAATTACGTTTGATTCAATACGGTTTGTTATCAGAATCTCTCGAAATTGATAATATTCTTGTTAAAGGTATTAGTTCTCGCGGTAACGATGATGATGAAGAAGAATCTCTGGGTTCTATCTATGATCCTGCTTTGAAAAAAGAGTTACGTGAACGTCGTGAGCTTTTTGTTGACACTGCTATTGCTAAAGCCATCAGTGAAGGTAGAACGAGCGAACATGGTATTGTTACCGCTTCTGTTGGTGAAGAAAGAAAGGCCATTATTCATTCATTTTACAAGAAATTATTAAGTAGACCAAAGTGTGACAATTGTGGTATGATCTCTCCTACTTTCAGAAAGGATGGTTTTACCAAAATATTCGAAAACTCTTTGAAGGAAAAACAAGTCACCAATAATAGAGTCAAGGGTCTTCAACGTCCTGATATGTTGAAATCTCAAGGTCAAAACAACTCCTCTAGTAATGAAAATATTCCTAACATTAAACATAAAGGAGGTTCCAAATATGTTTTGTCTACTGAAATCAGAAATATTTTAAGATCTGTTTTTGAAAATGAACAACCTATCATGCAAAAATTATTCCACTCAAGACCTCAAAACAAAGAAAATATCACCGCAGATATTTTCTTTATCCAAGCCTTGGTGGTTCCACCAACTAGATTTAGACTTCCATCTAAATTGGGTGATGAAATTCACGAAAACTCTCAAAATGAATTACTCTCAAGAGTTTTGAAAACGTCTTTGTTAATCAGAGACTTAAATGATCAAATTTCCAATTTTTTCACTAAAGGAAAAATGACCGTGGATGAAAGAAAAATAATATTCAATAGATTAATGAACTCCTTTGTCACCATTCAAAATGCTGTGAATGCATTCATTGATTCCACCAAGGATCAAAGTGCACCAGCTGGTAAAGTTCCAAATCCAGGTATTAAACAAGCTTTGGAAAAGAAGGAAGGTTTATTCAGAAAGCATATGATGGGTAAGAGAGTCAACTATGCAGCCCGTTCTGTTATTTCTCCCGATCCTATGTTGGAAACTAATGAAATTGGTGTGCCCCCAGTGTTCGCAAAAAAATTGACCTACCCAGAACCGGTCACCTCCTACAATGCATCAGCATTGAGACAAGCTGTTATCAATGGTCCTGATGAGTGGCCAGGTGCTATTCAAGTTCAAAACGAAGATGGTTCCTTGGTTTCTTTGATTGGAATGACTTTGGAGCAACGTAAAACTATTGCCAATCAATTATTGACGCCATCTAATGGTTCATCAGTTGTTAATAAAAAGGTTTACAGACATATCAAGAATAAGGATGTTGTTATAATGAATCGTCAACCAACTTTACATAAAGCTTCCATGATGGGTCATAAAGTGAGAGTTTTACCTGGTGAAAAAACTTTAAGATTACATTATGCTAATACTGGTGCTTACAATGCTGATTTTGATGGTGATGAAATGAACATGCATTTCCCTCAAAATGAGAATGCCAAAGCTGAAGCATTGAACTTAGCTAACACCGATTCCCAATACTTGACCCCAACTTCAGGTTCTCCTTTAAGAGGGTTGATTCAAGATCATATTAGTGCCGGTGTTTGGTTAACCAATAAAGATACTTTTTTCACTAGAGAAATTTATCAGCAATTAATCTATGGATGTATTCGTCCCGAAGATGGTCACACTAATGGAGCTACCAGAATTATTACTGTCCCTCCAACCATCTTCAAACCAGAACCATTATGGACTGGTAAACAAGTCATTACCACTATTTTATTAAATATCAAACCAAAGAATGTTCCAGGTATCAACTTGGTATCCAAGAACAAGATTAAAAGTGATTATTGGGGTGCTGGCTCCAACGAAAATCAGGTGATATTTCAAAATGGTGAATTGTTATGTGGTATCTTAGATAAATCTCAATATGGTGCATCTCAATTCGGTATTGTTCACTCTTTGCATGAAGTTTACGGATCTGATGTTGCCGGTAAGGCATTATCTGTTTTAGGTAGATTATTCACCAATTATATCATGATGACTGCTTTCACTTGTGGTATGGATGATTTAAGATTGACCAAAGAAGGTAACGAATGGAGAAGTGATATATTAAAACAATCAGTTGATATCGGTAGAGTTGCTGCTACCGAAGTTACCAACTTGGAAAAAGACACATCTAATAATAACCATGAATTATTGAAACGTTTGGAAGAAATCTTACGTGATGATAACAAATTGGGTATTTTAGATGCTGTTACCCAATCTAAAGTTAACTCTATTACTGGTCAAGTTGTTGAAAAATGTATTCCAGAAGGTACTATGAAGAGATTCCCATACAATAGTATGCAAGCTATGGCTTTATCTGGTGCCAAAGGTTCTAATGTTAATGTGTCTCAAATTATGTGTCTTTTGGGTCAACAAGCTTTAGAAGGTAGAAGAGTGCCAGTCATGGTATCTGGTAAGACATTACCATCATTCAAGCCATTCGAAACTGATGCTAGAGCCGGTGGTTATATCAAGAGTCGTTTCTACTCTGGTATTAAACCTCAAGAATATTATTTCCATTGTATGGCAGGTCGTGAAGGTTTAATTGATACTGCCGTCAAAACTTCAAGATCTGGTTACTTACAACGTTGTTTGACTAAACAATTGGAAGGTGTCCACGTTGGTTACGACAATTCCGTTAGAGATGGTGATGGTACTTTGATTCAATTCTTATACGGTGGTGACGCCATTGATACTACAAAACAATCTCACATGAACGAATTCAAGTTCTGTGTTGATAATTATGATGCATTATTACATAAATATAATCCAGGTGAATTAACTCATCACTTAGATACTGATACCGCATTGCATTATAACAAGAAGGTCAAGAAGAGTATGAAGAAACAAAAAGACGTTCCACACTACGATCAAACTGTCAAATATGATCCAGTATTATCAGTTTATAACCCAGCTAAATACTTGGGATCTGTTTCTGAAAAATTCCAAGAAAAATTGGATGCTTTCTGTGATAAGAACGTTTCATTATTCAAGAAGAGTAAAGATAATGGTCTTAGTGAAAAGAAATTCAGAGCCTTAATGCAATTGAAATATATGAGATCTTTAATTAATCCTGGTGAATCAGTTGGTATTATTGCTTCACAATCAGTTGGTGAACCATCTACTCAAATGACTTTGAATACTTTCCATTTCGCTGGTCACGGTGCTGCTAATGTTACCTTAGGTATTCCTCGTATGAGAGAAATTATTATGACTGCATCTGCAGCCATTAAGACTCCACAAATGACATTACCACTTTTGGATGATGTTAGTGATGATATGGCTGACTCTTTCTGTAAATCTATTACCAAGATTCTTTTATCTGAATTTATTGATAAGATTACAGTTACTGAAACTACTGGTGTTGAAGAAGCTGGTTCCAACAATTATAGAAACTATAGTATCAAGATGAAATTCTATACCAAGAAGGAATATGAAGAAGAATATGATATTAGTCAAAAACATTTGGAACATGTTATGGCCACTAAATTCTTGGATCAATTAGAATCTGTTATTATTAAGGAAGTTAAGAAACATCGTAAACCTGACTCATTACCTACTGTTGGTAAAGCCGTTCCAAGATCACAAACTGATGCTGCTCTTGCCAATGGTAACAATAAGATTGTGGAAGAAGGTGAAGATGGTGATGCTTCTGACGACAAGTTACGCTCTAATACCAAACAAGCAGTTTCATATGATGGACCTGATGATGAAGAAATTGAAACGATGAGAAAAGGTGAAGAAACTAGTGATGAAGATATGGAAGATGATTCTGATGAAGATTCATCATCTTCAGATGAAGACGATGAAGCTGATGAAATTAAGAAAGCTGAACAACAAAAACAAACTTCTGCACCTTTGAGTAAATCTGCTAAAGACAGACAATCAGAAGTTATTGCATCTCACAGTTTAGTCCGTAAATTCAATTTTGATGATGATTTAGGTGAATGGTGTGAATTCCAACTTGAATTAATTGGTGATACTCAAAAATTATTAATGGTTAATATTATTGAAGAATTATGTCGTAAAGTTGTGGTTAGAGAAGTTCCAAATATTGGTAGATGTCTTTATCCAAGAGCTGATGGTAATGCTAAACGTACTTTAACTACTGAAGGGGTTAATTTCAAATCAATGTGGGAGCAAGATGATTTCATTGATGTTAATGCTATAACTTCCAATGATATTGTTTCAGTATTGAAGACTTATGGTGTTGAAGCAGCTAGAAACACCATTGTTTATGAAATTAATAATGTGTTCGATAAATACGCCATTAATGTTTCATCACGTCATTTAGATTTGATTGGTGATATGATGACTAGAGAAGGTACCTACTTGGCATTTAATAGACAAGGTATTGATTCATCTACTTCATCATTCATGAAGATGTCTTATGAAACTACATGTCAATTCTTAACCAAAGCTGTGTTAGAAGGTGAACGTGAAGATTTGGAATCACCATCAGCCCGAATTGTTGTTGGTAAATTATCAAATGTTGGTACTGGTTCATTTGATGTATTTGCCAAAATGCCACCCATGGAAAGTAATTAAGTTTACTCTTGTATAAAGAAAGCAAAAATAACATAAAAAACATCAAAAAAAACGTTAAAAAAAAAAATTAAAAAAAAAAAAAAGTTTGATCATTCTGTTCATCGTATATTAGTATATTTATATATTTCTTTCTTTTTTTTTCTCTCTTTCATAATTATTAATGCATGTTATCAATAAAATTCTAAATATTGTAAGCAGCAATTAGGAACGATAATACAAACGAAATTTTAAAACTTGGTTTATGTAATAATAATTCCTTAACTTTGATTTTTTCAGCACCTAGAGTAACAATTGAATTCCAAGGAATACTAATGATATTTCTACTTTCCAAAAATTGAATTAAGAAATATGAAGATAATGATAAGAAAACAATTGCAGAAGACAATTTCCCAGCTATTATACCCAAAAACAATCCTGTAATAGAACCAATGGTTAATTCCTGATAATTCAATACCCCACCAAATCTTGATTTGACCGGATTTCTAGTTTTAAACGTGGCATTGGAATGGATTTGAACCGAAGCAGGAGAAGCATTGTGAGTAACATCATTCAAAATAACATTATGAGAATGATACCAGAATACGGATGCAGTGGTACCAAGTAAAACGGGAACTGAAGATTTGAAAAATTTGTAATTATGATTAAATGAATTGGTGGAAGGTTTGTAATGGAAAGAACGGAAGGATGTTTTCAAAGTAGAATTGATCTTAGTGAAATTTCTAGAAATCAATAATTTAGAGGATTGATTGAACATGGAGCCAAACATGGTTGAATTGAGGTATAACAAAGCGAAATGATTAGATAATTGTTGTAAGCTGTTTTTAATTAAATGATGTTATTTGTTTAGAATTACAAATTGATATTATAGCAAGTTAGCAGCCTTAAACAAATAATTATTGGGTTTGGGTGTGTGTCTGCACCTAAACAGTTGAAATGAGTGAGCCATTTTATTTGCATCTTTTTCAGACTATGCGAATTTTCACACGGGTGGTTAAAATCATGTAATTGCCCCTCCTCATATCCACGAATAAAATGAACTCACTCCATCGTACAGGGTTCTTTGATAACAATATGGTGATGGAGCCAGCCTCTAAATTTTAACTCTGTAAACAATTCTACAATGAATACAATTATATATAGGAACCGGTTTTGGAGTTCTTATTGTAAGTAACAGACAAACCTGCAAAACCAGCTGACTTGTTGGACGGACGTGCCTGTGGTGCTGTTTTACAGGTTATGGCGGGACTGAGGGGGGGCTTTCTCGAAATTTGGTGTTTACAGGTTGCATCTGATTTCAGGTTCTTGTTTTACAGGTTAAGACGGCAATCCTGTCACAGCCATTTTGGAATCTTATTTGAGTTGTAGTGTCCGGCACAAGTACGCTGTATGCAGTATACGCCTGAAAGCCAGTAATTTTATATATGAGGGAGGGAATGTGTGTATTATGTAAGCAGAAAGTATGTAGCACTAAGGAGTGTACAGAGAATGTTACAGAACCAGAACCAGCATTACCTGTTGCCGTATTGTCATCAACGGCCATTTCTTTTCCTTCCTAATTCTGTTTCCTCTATTAAAATAATTATTTTCTCACTTTGTCAGTTTCTCTCTTAATTTCTCTCTCTTTTATCTTCTGCTCTCTTCTCAATTTTCATTTCTTTTCTCAAAAAAAAAAAAAAAAAAAAAAAAAAAAAGAAAACGGAAAAGAACGAAAGGAAGAGAGAAAAAAAACTCGTTCTGCCGCCAAAACGAGACAAAAAGAAAAAAAAGGCTATCTTTTTTCTAAGAAGACAATAATACTGCTAAGGCTATTACAAAATTTATATATTAAGACAAAATTTCCCCATATAATTTTTTCTGTGTTTTAGCTTTTATTTCATCAAATTGACCTGGCTCAACCCATTTCACTTTCTATATTGGTATTCGTTTTTTCTTTCTTTCTCTCTTTTGCATCTCATATATTTCAACTTATATTCTTTCACAGCTATTTTTTAGTTGTCGGCCTCTCTCTGCTAAAGCTTGTGTAACACGGTAAAATGACATTTCAATCTTCTTCTTCTTCTGCCACCTCTTTCTCTAACACTTTCCCTTCTTCCTCCACCACCACCACTACCGAGCCAAACGCATTCACCTCTCCTTCCAGTCTAAACGCGTTTGGTTGCACTAATGATAATATGGCCCCAAATTTTCAATTTGTGCCGCTGCAAAAAAGTCCCACTATTTTCTCCTCGCACTCACAACAACAACACGTCTCTCCACTTACACCACCACAACAACAACAATCGCCTCCTCAACAATATCAGCAATATCCACAGTATCAGAATATCTCCCCCTTACTGTTTCAAAACCACGATCATGACCATGATATGGTTGAAGACGGTGGTGGTGACCCTTCACTCCCGGTTAAAATTTGTCCTTCTATTTGGCTAGGAGATTTTCAAACTTTAACTAATGGTAAATTCATCAATGATGAAAACATTCAGATCATCATCAATTGTTCACCTATTCATAAATTTTTAAGATTTTTTAATGATGATTCCAATAATATCGTATTACCTTCAAATAAAATTATTCTTAATTTGGATCCTCAGTTCAATTTATCTAACTTAAATGAAGATGAACAATTCCAATTGAATGAATTCAATAAAACTTATAATAAAGTTTTACAAAATTATCTTAATTTTTTCTATAAATTTAATGATAATCTAAAATATTTGATGCATTCAACTTCTTCCAATAATCAAGATTTAAAAAATTTATCAATCAATTCTCCAATATTGACGGGTAATTTAATTAATCATTTTTTCAATATCAACCGATTCATTAAATTATGTAAGAATATCGATTCAAATATTTCCATTCTTATATTATCCGAATTTGGAGACTCCCAATTATCAACATCAGTATTAATTTCAATCTTAATGGATAATTATAATTATAACTTTGATGCAAGTTATCAAATGGTTAAAAATTTAAAACCAGATATCAAACATTTTAATATGAATTATTATGATGATTTAATCATTATTGAAAATTTGAAAAAATTCTACGGAGAAAATTGTAAAATTAAGTCCTCGAATCCTCTGGTATTAACTACCAATTATAAATTGAAAAGGAGAAATGATAGTATAATTGAACAAGATGAGTTCAACCATAATTGTGAAAGAAAGAGAAAATTCTTATACCCTCGAGCTTAATTTGTATATTAACTGTATATTATGTATATTAATCTATTATTTTGTATAAATATTTATATTTGTAATTTGTAATTTATTCTATTTCTATTTTTCATTTTCAGGTACTTGTAATCCAACTCGGTTAGCAGTTCTTCTAATCTTGTCTTCTTGATCCATGGTTAAGCCAGGATTATATCGTTCAATTAATTCAGTGTAAGTACGTTGGGAATTTAAAAATGTGGTCATATTAGCAATATGATTCAAATTGGGATTCTCAGAATTCACCAAATTTTCTTCAAGATTTAAATTTATACTGGGAGGAGCTATCTTTAAGTCTTCTGATAATGTCGATAATTTCGAATCTATTTCCTGAGTTGATTTACCTGATTTAACCAAATTTAATTTTTGATAATTTAATAATGCTTGTTGTTTGGTTAATTCTTTAGCATGATGTGTTTTGATCGTATGATCATTTATTATCTTTAATTCTTGTTTCAAATTAGTCAATAGTTTCTGAAATTTAGCCATTATTACCACAAATACCAATACTAGAGTATATACCTTTAACAACTCCACGGTTGCATTCAAAAGACGGTTTACCCTTTTGTTAATGAGTAGCAGGACAATTTTCTTGAACGTTTGCACACGACCTCCCAATTTCATCAGACATCCGTACCCTTTCTTTTTGAGTCTTACACACCGCTCATCTTATAGCAGCGTGTATCCACCGCAAAATCTCAGCAAGAGCTGAGCTGAGCTGAAAGAACAAAAAGAACAAAAAAAGAAAAAAAAATTAAATCGCGGCTCCGATGCTTTGCCGGGTTGTCCCGTTTCTACACTAAACTGTCCGCTAGTTGTCTACAGTGTATAATAGTGTAATATATACTCCGAAACTAATCACAAAATGTGATCCTATATAATAATAAGCTGTAAGCTGGATAATGCTCTGGATAATAAATAGGGCACTGTGCAGTACTCACCGTGCCAGTTCAACCAATTATATTGAGTGATTTCAAAGTGCGACTACTGTTAACACCCAAATATTACTTTTGGCTTAACTATGAAAGGTTACAGTTTTGCTTTCTTTTTGGTAATTTTTTTTTTGTTTTGTTAGTCCTATTGTTGTTCCTATTATTAGGGTAGCTTCGGAGTACCTACAATATAAACTCAAATCTCGGAACCGAACTTTTTCATTCCCTGTGTCTGTGTCTGTCTCTAAATTTCCCCTTATACTTGTATCTCAATAAATTTAGATGCTTACTTGTGTATATATTGTTATTTGCAAGGTTCCATGATCGTTTGGTGATCACAAGTGATTCAATTGGGGGAACTACGTATCCCCACTTTTTGAGCAGGGACTTAATTATGTTTCTTTCGCCCTGCGAGACGTCCTGGTTCTGCTGGGAAAGAGCTACTGTGCCCATACCTACTAACTTTTTTACAACAAGAATTGATCCGTAATTCGTAGTCTTGTAATTTACTGGTTTTCCAGTTCTTGTGGTTTGATTGTTGATTTTCTTTTTTTTTTTTATTTTGTTAGCGTCGTCGTGCTTATTTTTCT
>JAJMSM010000101.1:0-14559 GCA_030578475.1 Hyphopichia wangnamkhiaoensis
TCCGTTTTTGGTTGTATTTTTATGTCTTTTTTTTTTTGCGGGGGGGTTATTTTACACCCGTACATTTTATCTTGACAGAGTCTACTACTGATGAATTGTATTGAAAGTATATACTGTGACGTTAGGGGTTAGGAATTAGGTAAGGTATCACAATTGTGGGTATCGTCGTAAAGGTACTCATCTCCCGCTTCGTATTCATAATCGTCTTCGTGGTCGTGGTCGTGGTCATATTCATGGTCGTGATCATGATCGTGGTCGTACTCATGGTCGTAATCGACATCGTGTTTATGAACATGAGAACATATATGACCATCATGATGACGGGGTTCGTCTTCCATTTGCTGTGTTTGTGGATGGCTTGGATTATGGTTATGATTATGCAGCATCCCATTCTCTTCTAATTGACGCTGGCGTATCTCTCGTTGTCTCTTCAATGCTTTCAGTTTGGCATTCTCTAATTTACGTTTGAATTCTTGTCGACGTTCTTCATCCTTCTTAATTCTTTGGTCGTACCATTTAATCATTTGTCTTGGTTTGGTACCAAACAAGGCTTCATATTCACAAAATAAACAACAAGTTACATGAGGAGGGTTTTGCTGTCTCTTGGAAACTTGAGGATTTTCATTGATGATTCTATTATGTTCATCATTTGTATTATGTTTCTTATTCTTCTTTTTCTTGTTCTTTTTCTTATTCTTCTTTTCTGATTTAGTTTGTTCGTGTATGTCCCGATTATGATCAATATTAAGTTCTCTTATTGAAGGTAATTTCATGTTTCGACCATGAATAGAACCACTGCCACCATTACCACTAACACCATTACTAAAACTTCGATTACCAAGCATTCCTCTCGAATTAAAACTCATTAACCTTAATTTCTCTTCAACATTACTATATGTAGGTACTAGTTCACCATTACGATCATACTCAAATGTAAATTCACACGAAGGTCCATCTTCGTCATCAAAACGTGAACCCAGGTCGATAATTGGACAATCACACCCATCAGTACCATGTTTCTCACATTCTGGAGCAGTATTGAGTTCCACTTCAATATGATGGGTCGGAGAATAATCATACAGAAACTCTTCTCCGTCGTTAATTTCGTCTAAATCATAATCATCTTGATTTCTATCGTCGTCTTCAGCTTCACGGTCATCATCGTCATCATCATAGTACACGCCATCAGTATTCCCCTCGTGTAACCCTTCTTCATCTTTTGTATCGTATAATGAGAACCCTTCTTGCTTATCACTTTGATGATGACGAGGTTCTATCCCCAAGCGATTTTTAATTACAAGTTCCGATATGCGATTTCTAAGAAATTCAATTTCTGAATCTTTAAGTAATGCTTCTGTATGTTTTCTGTCTACCTTGTTGGCTTTGGATTTATCTTTACGATTATTCTTATTACTAGGTAGACTCGGTATATCGGGAAGATTTTCAGTTTCTTCAAGTTTATTGATTCGATCACTGAAATCAGATGAGGCTTGTTCCAATGCATCTAGAATACTGTAGTTGAATATGGGTCTTTGCTTAACGTTTTCGTCGTCTTCTCGTGGGAATGGCAGGAATTGTTCTTGTTCATTGAATTGTTTATTAATCACTTGCAGCCATGAATCATAATTCTGCAGAACAAGTTCAAATAGTTTTTGAGGATCACTCTTATAACCATGCTCTATGCTTGATATATCAGCTTTTCCATTGGAATTACTGGTTTCTCGAGTATCTGTATTAGTTGCTTTATCTGATTTGATATCATTCAAATCACTATTGTTAGACCTTGCTACCGTATCTGTCGTAGCAGTTGCTTTCGTTATAGGCATTATATATTAATCATGAAGATGGTATGTATATGCAGCTAATTGATTAGTTTTGGTGTAGGCCTCTCTCTGTGTGTTTGTTTATCAGGATGCTAAGTGTTAATATTAAGCTTTGGGTAACTTTTAATTATCGTAAGAATTTAATACTTCAAGTTGTAGAAAAGTCTTCTCTCTTCTTCTCTATATTTTGTTCAGTGCACCTCTTTTTCATTTTTTCTTCTTCAACTTTTTTTTTCCATCTGTTCTGGGATGCACAAAAAAAAAAAATGCAAGCAATTGAATTTTGTAGAAATCTGTCTCTATGACACAAAAAAATCTATATGGTATATCGAGCCAGAAATTACTTTTTTTTTTTTTACAGCCATTCACGTTTTGGTAAATATTATTAATATGCTAATGATATACATTAATTATATAAAATGCAAAATAATAGACTAAGATTTGCTAAAGCGATCAATCTTTCTTTAATGTTCTCTGTTTTTCGGCGTTCTTGATCACTTTCTCATCCACGAACAAACCCTTACGTCTTCTAACGGTATTCATGTACCTTCTTGCAACGTTTTCACGTTCAGCAAACTCACCTAACTCTTCTAGATCTTCTTCAGTGTGAGGTACCCAGAACGGATCGATGTCTAACATTACAAAACCGTCAAAGACTAATTGTGGACTGGCAGCTCCTGAAGTTTTCTTTCTAATATCTTCTGAAAATCCAAAGGCTTCCACCACAGGAATTCTTGCCTCAATCGTGAAAAAAGGAGTACCTTCTTTCATTTCTTCTGAAATTATATCACCACCTCTTCTTTGAACAACCGCATAAACTTTACCCAATACTTCTGCTGATGCTTGAATATCACAAGTATACATGGCCAAGAATAAACGAGGACCATTTTGTAAGAAATCACGATGAAGAAGATCCCTAGTATGGGTGATTATTCTTCCCGATAAATTAAGTGTATTATCGCCAGCGTCATCCAGAACTGTCGCTTCATTTAAAATAACAATAACCCCTTGTAAAGGTTCACCTGTTAATGGACCTTCGTTGGTTGCCAATTGGAAACCATTTAAAATATTAGTTTCATATTCAAACTTATCCTTTTCAGTATAACTGAACACATGTCTAAATTTATTAATATTATTGGGATTTTCAACAAAAATGTTAGGACCAACTCTCTTTGGACCAAAACTAATTATATTATCAACTAATTGCTCAACATTAGTGAATTTAGACTTTAAATCGGAATCAAGCAGTTCGAATACTTCAATCAACTTTGATCTGAATTCAGTTGCGTTTTCCACCGCAGCTTTGGCAGTTGTAGTCAAACCAAAATTAACCAATTCAGAAACTTCTGCTTCCAGATCAATCAAGAATTTCGTAACAGCTTTAGGTAACGGATAAACATTAAGATCAATTTCGACACCTTCAAGCTCGATGTCCTCATCATCATTGACTATAGTAGTAGCAGCATTATTTTCAGATCCAGCCCCTGCCAAACCCTCTCTGAATGGAATAACTGGCTCTTTGACAGTAACTTCACAGCCATTGGCAAATCGCGTTTCAAGATCCTTCAAACATCTCTCCAAATGAAGCTCACCAGCAACACACATAATAAGTTCACCAGAATCATCGTCAATATACCATTCGAGCACAGGATCGGCTCTGGCTAGTAAATCCAAACCTCTCTCAAGCTTACCAAGCTTCATGGGGTTTGTTGGCTCAATAGCAATTCTCATAATGGGTTTGTTATGTATCAAGGTAGAAGTAGATGCCAAGTTTACATACGGCTTGTTATCAGGTATATCTGAAATAAGTGTAGCATTCTTTAAAACAACACCACCAAGACCGACAATCCCTACAATATTACCGGCTGGTACGCTATCGATCTTGACGAATTCTCTCCCCATGATCAAGAATAAATCCTTAATTTCGACTTCTTTAGTAACTTGACTTTGGTTTGTAGGTTCATCGTTAGGAGAGGATGGATCATACTTTGGACCAACAACTGTAATTTTCTGTCCTTTTGATAATGATCCGGAGTAGATACGTGTGAACGCAACAAGGGTTTCAGCTTCAGTTTCATCTTCTTCCTCTTCTACGGCATCAGTCTCGAAATCATCTTCATCGAATTCCCATTCGAATGGGTCTTTTTTGATTTCTGGAAGAGCGAATTCATCATCAGTTTTCTTCTCATCGGCAGCTGTTGCAGCAGCTTCAGATGCCAATTTGGCTAATTCTCTGGCCTTTCTACTTCTTTCGCGTAATTCATCTGCTGTTACTTCAAGTCCATCTGTATCCTTTGGTAGATCTTCTGCTGGAATGGACAACATTTTAGACACATATGCGATTGTATGACTTTCGGCATTGCTACTATCACAAGCACGCATAGCTTTGTCAAACTCGGGATCAAGAATGTCGTCTCTGGGAATATTTTTGTCAGAAATGGTACTATAGAGACATTCATTTAAAATTTTTTTTATTCTTTCTTGTTGGGCATCTTTAGGACTTGGTAAATATTCAATCACGGCCCCTAATAATGCATGACTAATTGGAATCCATTGGGACATTATTATATTCAAACAACTCTTATAATCTTTAGAGCGTAAGTCTCTTGGACTTAATTTAGCTCCTAATTTGTCTATTATTTTTTCAAGCTTGTCCTGATCTCTATTTATTAAACAATGTTCATAAAGTGACCAAATTTGTTCCAATATCAACCCAACAAACAAAGGCTTTAATGAGGATTGAGATGATTTTAATTTTTTCCCGGGTATGATTTTCTTATTTTTCATGTCCAAGTAAAAATCCCCCCACAAGGTTTTCGATAAAACTGATTGAGAGAATCCTAGCTTGGCCAGGTATATTTTGGCAAAAGTATTCACAGAAAACGCCCATCCATCCACTGCAGATGCAAATATCACATTATTTTGTTCGGGTGTGAAATAGATATCTTGATCACTCTTTTCAATGAATTCTCCTTTAGCGCCACTTTCTCTCCAAATCATATCATCTTCCATCCTTTCACCGGCAAAAAATGATCCGATGACAGAATTCACTTGCTCAATAACCTTTGATATATGCTGGTACGCCTCCAATGGAGACAATTTCCATTCGGTGATTAATCTATCGATTTTATTGATGACTAATAATGGCTTCAATTTATCAGTCCAACATTGTCTTAAGACATTAACAGTTTGAGAGCAAACTCCTTCCACAACATCCACAAGCACGACTGCTCCATCACATAATCTTGATGCAGTTGAGACCTCTGAGGAGAAATCAATGTGACCAGGAGAATCAATCAAGTTAATCAAATGTTCTTTTACTTCAGTTTCAGGATTTTCGTCATCGGAGCCCGCTTTACGACGCATAACTCTGAAGTAAAGAGAAATAGCCGACGATTCCATTGTAATACCTCTCAATTGCTCATCTTCTCTTGAATCCAAGTATCTAACCTTTCCTGCCATCCTATGGGAAATAATACCATTGGTGGCTAAAAGTGAGTCACTCAATGAAGTCTTCCCATGATCCACATGCGCTAAAATGCAAATATTCCTGACATTGGATGTTTCTTTCTGGAGCTTATTCACAGTGTCTGCTGATAATCTCATTTTCAATATGGTTTACGAGATTCACAAGATATTGATAAGAAGAAAGAAAGTGAAAGAGTTTATAATCCTTTTGAGTCATAAATACAAGAGCAAATAAAGCTGAAAAAAAAAAAATGTCTATCGCACGCAACAAAAATAACTGATGAGCTTATCGGGCTACGTTCCAAGATCTCCAAACTATCCAGACTCTTTACTCTCCAAACTTTCCAAACTTTTCAAAGTTCCTAACGATACACCGTCTCGCGAGACACAAGGCTTGTTATCATTTCTTGAATGTTGGTGACATGGAGTGTCCATTGTGCTCTACTTTGCTAAAACAGCATTTGCTTCAACAGTCGGTGTCCCTTATATCATGCCCCTCTGAGACATGTGTTTTCCCTTTCAACCTAAGCATGGAAGAAATACAGCAACGAAATTTATTGATAACAAATGTCACTACTAACGATATTATGACCATGATGCAAACTAAAATGGTCAACGATGCCCGTGTCAATGAAAGAATAGCTCTGTTCATCAGCAGAGAAGATCATGATCTAGATTAACCAAGCGTTGACGAATCATTTTTTCCTCTTTTAAACTACTCTTACAGTCTACAACGGGCCTCTGTATAATTTTTCATGGCCATTCTTATCCCATTAAGTATGTAACACGACTCTGCATCTACAAATCATCTAACTTTCCTATATTACTTATTGCATAGAGCTTCTGCTTTCTTCCCTTATTTCTTTCCTTGTCTGCATTTTTTTCATTTCTCTGTCTGCATACATCAATAGATCCTCAATTCTGCTAGCTGTAGATTCTTTCAAGCTATCTCTTATGTAGAAGCATAGTAGAGATACCGTCTATATGAATAGTATTTTGGAGGTACTATAAATCTTGATATCCGGGTAACAGTCGTGTTTAAACAACAAAAAAAAAAAAAAAAAGAAAGTTGAAGAAAATTGAGTATTCTTGTCAGAGAAAAAATTACAACTCCTTCAACATACAAATTTTGAGAGTGAAAGTAAAATTAACAAGTAACCGCCGCCGACTACCACTTTTAATTTAACATCATACTCTATTATAATCAAACCAACCACTTCAACACCTGATTTTAATTTCTAAATCAATCAAAAAAACAAAAATATTTCCCCTCCCTAACCACTTTCGTACTTGATTCACTTATCTTTCTCATAATTATAGTACAACCTGCTACACTCGAACCGCTTTCTCTAATTTTTCTTTTATTTTTTTTTTTTATTATTATTATTATAATTATTTTCATTCAACCTCAACCTACGGATACCAACGTTTAGTACATTCTTGTTCACGTTTTGTATCATAAAACGCCCCCTTTTCCATATTCACGATTTGATTGATTCCACGAGTCAACCTTTTTTTCAAATCCCATACTACACATATCATCCAAGAAATCTATTTTCAATCACTTATTTCTACCACACATAACCAATCCTTAGCATCACATCATAATACATATACATAATGTCAGAGCAAAATTGGAAACTGAATTTAAATCTTCCTGCAAAGGATACTAGACCACAAACTGATGATGTTTTGAACACAAAAGGTAAAACATTCGAAGATTTCAACTTAAAAAGAGAGTTGTTGATGGGGATTTTCGAGGCTGGTTTCGAAAAGCCTTCTCCCATTCAAGAAGAATCTATCCCTATGGCTCTTGCGGGTAGAGATATATTGGCAAGAGCTAAGAATGGTACTGGTAAAACTGCTTCATTCGTTATCCCATGTTTACAACAAATCAAACCAAAACTCAATAAAATCCAAGCTCTTATATTAGTTCCAACTAGAGAATTGGCATTACAAACTTCCCAGGTCGTAAGAACCTTGGGTAAACATCTCGGTGTGCAATGTATGGTTACTACAGGTGGTACCTCATTGAAAGATGATATTTTAAGATTACACGATCCTGTTCATGTTTTAGTGAGTACTCCAGGTAGAGTGTTAGATTTAGCTTCAAGAGATGTTGTTAACTTTTCTGAATGCCCATTATTTGTTATGGATGAAGCCGATAAAATGTTGTCAAGAGAATTTAAACGTATCATTGAACAAATCTTGGCTTTTTTCCCACCATCAAGACAATCTTTATTATTCTCTGCTACCTTCCCTTTGGCTGTTAAATCATTTATGGATCAACATTTGACAAAACCTTATGAAATTAATTTGATGGATGAATTAACTTTGAGAGGTATTTCTCAATTTTATGCTTTTGTTGAAGAAAAACAAAAATTACACTGTCTTAATACATTGTTCAGTAAATTGCAAATTAACCAATCCATTATCTTCTGTAACTCTACCAATAGAGTTGAATTGTTGGCCAAGAAAATTACCGAATTGGGATATTCATGTTACTACTCTCACGCCAAGATGCCTCAACAGGCCAGAAACAAGGTCTTCCATGAATTTAGACAAGGTAAAGTTCGTAATTTAGTCTGTTCAGATTTATTAACCAGAGGTATTGATATTCAAGCTGTCAATGTTGTTATCAATTTTGACTTCCCTAAAACTGCTGAAACCTATTTGCATAGAATTGGTCGTTCTGGTAGATTTGGGCACTTGGGTTTGGCCATCAACTTAATGAGTTGGAATGACCGTTATAATTTGTATAAAATTGAACAAGAATTAGGTACCGAGATCAAACCAATTCCAGCAACTATTGATAGATCTTTGTATGTTAATGAAAACGAAGAGACTGTTCCAAGACCTTTCAAGATTGATGAATTACCAAAAGGTAATGACACTGTTCACAAGAAAAGTGGTTATGAATATAAAGGACAACCAGAGGAACAAGTTCAGGTTCCAATCCAGCAAGGTATTCCTCAACAAGCTCCTGTTCCACAAGGTGTTATCCCTCATCCTCAGCAAGTAGCTCCTCAACAGATTCCACCACAACAATTTGGCTACCCACCATATCAACAGGGTCCTGGTCCCCAATTTAATGGTTATCCACCTCAATTTCAGTACCAGCAACAGCCTCAACCTTATCAATAGATTGAGAATTCATCCGTGTATCATATAATAAATTTGATTCACAACGTATCAAATTAGTTTTCTTCGTTCTTGTTTTAATATTTCCTTGAGCTTTATTTTTATTTTTATTTGTTTATTCCTTTCATGTTTGTTCCTTTTCCTGGTTAAGTCTGTTCAGTTTTTAATTGCCGAACTATTCCATATTATTTCCGCTATTTTTTTCTCATTATTGTTCTTGTTATTTATCAACCCTATACATGTTTATTTCCATGCACATTGGATTCATATATCCACTTCTGTTAATAAGCTTATAAGGATTGGATTATTACCATTGTCAGTAATCACGATTCAATAAAATCCAATTGCTTTTATACCAAATCCTCGAGAATCTTTGGTCACCACCAAAAAATCAGAAAAATTAAAAAAAAAAAAAAAATCCACCTATAAATCAAAAAATGAAAAAAAAAAAAAAAATTTGTTCGTTCAAAAAAAAATCCGCCCTAATCCGTAACTCGTGTCTCATAGCTGTTTTCTTGCAACCCGAATGAAGATGAAAATTCGAAAGGATAAGATGATCTAAAGTAAGTCCTTTGTATATTAATAATAATGATGATGATTCACGACCGCAATTGGGTACTCCAAAATGCATTGCTTATACGTCTGTTCACGTTTGATTTTTGCTTTTTCTCATTATACTTTCCTTACGATTGTCTTACTCGAACACTACTATAGATCTTTGTTTGCTGATTTATTTTCACTTGATATAGAATCACTTAAAAAAAAAATTAAAAATAAAAAAAAAAACGGAAGTTTACGAATTTTCCATTAAACAAGGTTTTTATTATCTTTTTCCTTATATCTTTTTTTTTCCTTTTTTTTTTTTTTTTTTTTTTTTTTTTTTTTTTTTTGGTTCGTTCCTTTTACTTCTCTGGTTGTATATTTTCAAAATTCAAGTTGAAGTGAAAATGCCAATAATATTCTGTAAAGACATGATGTATTTTCAAAGCCCGTGCGTGCACTTGGATATGTGTTTTTTTTCGTTTTTGTGATACTAGAAGTTCAAGTCCATCTATAATGAGCAAATAATGACGCCGTATAGGGAGTTTGTGTGAAATGCTGGAACTGGCTTCATCTCCAGAAATCTTGGTATAAGAATATAAGAACATCTTGGATTCCTCTTTTATGGGGTCTGCTGGATCTTGTAATAATCAACCATGACATGTCAAAAAGTTGAAACAAAGCACATCAAACGGGCCGGTGATGTTATTGATCGAGCATTCTCCACCTTACCATTTCAGCATTACTTAGTTAAATGTTGCAAAAACATTGACTTGAATGAAAGTTTGAAAGATCAGGATTTTGAAGATGTTTTCGGGGAAAGAGTGAGAGCTTTTGATGAATGTGGTGCGGATATAGTTCAAGCAGACGACTTTGCTGCGGCAGCTGTTTGGTTCAAACCAGGTTTGGCTCCACCCCTTGGTGGGATCACTGAGAAATTCTTCAGTGAATACAATGAAAAATTAGAAGTATTAGAGAAAAAACATGGTTTATTAGATAAACCGGCCTGGCATCTTATGTTTATTGGAAGAGACCCAATCAATAAAACCCAAGGTTCTATTAGGAAATTATTTGAGCCTTACTTACAAAAAGCTCGAGAAGAAAAGGTAATTGCAGCTTTGGAAGCAGTTTCCGAGCACGCAGCTGCTGTTTATGAGCATTTTGGTTTCAAAGTGGTTGATTGTTTTACTATGGGGGAAGGTGTGGTTGACAAAGAAGGAAAGCCAGATCCCAATGGAGGAGGATTCCCCATTTACTTCATGATTTATGAACCTTGATCTTTATTCTGATTGCATGTGCTAATCGAGAATCTGCAAGCATCCAAGTTTGTATTTTATTTGACATTTGTAGCACTAATTACCTAGATATCTTGTTGTACTTACTTTTTTTTTTTTCAACTTACTTTCATTATAATAGATACACATTTAATCAAATGTAATATTTAAATAAGTATGAGTCAAAGTTTGGAACCAATTGCCAATATTTAAGTTTTTGCAGTCTTGATTAGGTGGTCCATTTTCGGTCTCGTTTTATTTTTTGGTTTGTTTCTTTTTTTTTTTCGATCGTTAGAGTATCGCATGAACATGTTCAATTTGAAACTCCACAGTAAAACGAAACGAATGATCCATGACTAAATAAAAAGTTACCCATATCAATCTCCTCACATATAAGTTAAGTGCAAGCCAATTGATCTTGAGATGACATATAATAGAGTTGAATCAAAGGATTTAGCTCGAGCCAGTGAAGTCCTCGACCGAGCATTTGCAAATGTGGCGTTACAACAATTATTAGTAAAAAAAATTCGACAAATTCCCCTTGATCAACCAATTGATTATAGTAAAGATTTTGAAGGAATTTTTTATATTCGGCTCTTAGCATTTGATCAAGTGGGAGCTGATATCATAGAAACTGATGATTTTGGAGGTGTGGCGGTGTGGTCTAGACCAGGATTAGCGGCCCCACCACCAAATTTTGGAGAAAGTTCAAAACTGCTTCTTCAAGAATATCGTACAAAATTGTTGAGTGCTAAACAAAAACATGGATATGAAAATAGAGAAGATTGGCATTTGACTTATGTGGGGAGAGACCCAAATAATAAATCAAAGGGCATAGCCCGTAATTTGATGGAACCATATTTACAAAGGGCAAAACAAGAAGGTGTGGGTGCATCATTAGAAGCAATCAATGAGCATGCTGCCCAAGTATACCAGAGGTTGGGTTTCAGAATCGTTGAATCATTCAATGTCGGGGTGGGTCAAGTCAATAAGGAAGGTCTTGCAGATGCCAATGGTGAAGGTATTGCTGTCCACTACATGCTTTATGGCTGAACCCCCCGTCTCTAACACTTTAACGAGAGACCGAGTGAGAGTGTAATGCACTAGAATACGCATTAGAATATATATGAATTCGATGACACCAATTGTAGATTGTCAATACATGGATGCCAAATAACCTTACAATTCCCTTGGTGTACGGGTTCTTTTTTCTGACTCCCCATGGGGCCCATTTGTCCCAAATTGCAAGTCCATACAAAAAAAAAAAATCATATGTAACCAGAATTTTTGTCTCGATGAGATTTTGTCACACTGCTCTTTTTTTTTTTTTTTTTTTTTTTTTTTTTTTTTTTTTTTTTTTTTTTTTTTTTTTTTTTTTTTTTTGATGCTCTTGATTTTCTGATTTAGTCATCAACTGACTCTGAAAAAAAATTGACTCTTAGATAATTATCAATATACAACTTTGTGTTTATTACTTCGCTATCACCACTGGTGGAACCTAAACCCCGCTACGGTTTTGTAAGAAGGAACAAACCAAGCTATTGGATATAGAGTAGGACAAAGAATCTATTGCATTTCTTTTTTTCTTTGGCCTTTTCACGTTTTCTCTTATTAAGTAATAAAAGAAGAAGAGAAGAAGAAAAAAAATAAAAGAAAAAGAAAAAAGAACGAAAAAAAAAAAAAAAAAAAAGAAAAGAAAAGAAAAATTCATACTCCATCTCTTTTCTTCTTCGCCTTTTCCACTTAGTTTCAATATTCCCTGTTACTCTTAATCGTTTATTTATCCATCTTCAAAGTGGTATAATCTTATAATTGAGTTATTAAGATACTATTTCATTTCTTTTTCCCATTCATTTTTACTTTTTTCAGTGTCATCCTTACCTCCTTTTTTTGCATTCATAACTTTATTTCTCGTTAATAATGTGTGGTATTTTAGGGGCAGTTCTTGCTGATCAACAAGCAAATGTTGCACCTGAATTGTTTGAAGGGGCCATGTTTTTACAACACAGAGGACAAGATGCTGCTGGTATTGTTACCTGCGGTAGTAGAGGTCGTTTTTATCAATGTAAAGGTAATGGTATGGCTCGTGATGTTTTCACTCAAGCTAGAATGAATAATTTGATTGGGAACATGGGTGTTACTCATTTAAGATACCCTACTGCTGGTTCCAGTGCCGGGAGTGAAGCTCAACCATTTTACGTTAATTCTCCATTTGGGATTTCATTAAGTCATAATGGGAATTTGGTTAATTCTGTTGATTTACGTCGTTATTTGGATGAAGAAGTTCACCGTCATATTAATACTGATTCTGATTCGGAATTATTAATTAATATTTTTGCCAGTGAATTGGATAAATTTAACAAATCTCGTGTTAACAATCAAGATATTTTTCTGGCTTTAAAAGGTACCATGGAATTAGTGAGAGGTGCTTATGCATGTGTTGCCATGTTAGCTGGTTATGGTATCATTGGCTTCCGTGATCCTAATGGTATTAGACCTTTATTGTTTGGTGAAAGAATCACCGAATCGGGAGAAAAAGATTATATGGTGGCTTCAGAATCGGTTGTTTTAAAAGCTCAAGGTTATAATAATTTCCGTGATGTTAAGCCAGGTGAAGCAGTTATAATTTTGAAGGATGATGATGATTCAACCAAAGCCAAAGTTGAATTTAAACAAGTGGTGGAACCAAAACTTTTTGCACCTGATATTTTTGAATACGTTTATTTTGCACGTCCTGATTCAGTATTAGATGGTGTTTCTGTGTATCGTTCAAGAATTGATATGGGGAATAAATTGGCGGATAAAATCACTCGACAATTAAGCCATGAACGTATTGATGTTGTTATCCCCGTTCCTGATACCGCTCGTACTTCAGCATTACAATGTGCTGTTTCATTAAATATACCATTCCGAGAAGGTTTTGTTAAAAACAGATATATTGGGCGTACATTTATTATGCCCAATCAAAAGGAACGAGTTTCATCGGTTAGACGTAAATTAAATGCCATGGAAAGTGAATTTGCTGGTAAGAATGTTTTATTAGTTGATGATTCAATTGTTAGAGGTACTACTTCTAAAGAAATTGTGGCCATGGCCCGAGAAGCGGGTGCTGAAAAAGTTTTTTTCGCATCATGTGCACCACCTATTAGATTTAATCATATTTATGGGATTGATTTAGCGGATACTAAAGCACTTGTTGGATTTAATAGAGATGAACAAGAGATTGCTCAAGTTATTGGGGCCGATGAAGTTGTTTATCAAGATTTACAAGACTTGGTGGAATGTTGTCAACCCGATAAACAAGAAGAAATCAAGAATTTTGAAGTTGGGGTATTTACGGGGAAATACGTTACTGGTATAGAAGATGATTATTTACAAGAATTGGAAAAAATTAGAGCCCAGAATCAACGTTTAAAACAACAAAGTGAACAAGGGTTAAGTGTTGATGCTTGTATTGATGCTAGTGACATGGTTGATGTCAAGGCAGAAGTTGATATAAGTATATATAATCGTGGTGATTATTCTTAAAATTATAATAGACGTATTTAATGCATAATAGACTTTTATTTTCTTAATAAATAGTAAGATCAATTTCTTAATTGAAGCATTAGCTAAGATGGTGGATGATGATGCAATCGTTTGCCCAAAAAATTCAGGATTTAATAATCAAAAGGATGGAGCGGTTTCTTGCAACTTTCACCTGAAACAATGCATTATTGCGAAAACAAAAGCAAATTACATGGCTACCGTCAATTTGATTAATACAATAGACTACAGCAGAGGGTTGCTGTTTGACACATGCTCATATACTCATACGTATATTCATAGGCATATTCATAGGTACATTCATAGGCATATTCGTAGGTACATAGGGTGTCGGTGCACTGATAAGCCTTTGAGAAAAATGAGCACTAGCTTGCACAGGTTGATTGTGACAAACTTAGTGGGATAGATCTATAGATGTTTCGGCTATTAATCGGTTGGCCCAATGACTAGGTATAACGACCACTGTTGCTATTGTCCCATTAGCAAACACAAAAGAGTCTATGAACAGACAGTGACAGGACTGAAAAATGGGTCCTTTTTGGCTTCTACATTTTTTATTTGTTTGAGCTGGCTTTTGTGACAAATTTCACTACATCTTTCTTTTCTTTTTTTTCCTTTTTCTCTTTCTCTTTCTTTTTTTCTTTTTTTTGTTCGTTGTTTTTGTTTCATTTTCCACGTTGATTCATATTATTTTTTATACTTGTGTCTAGTGAAATACAGCCATCTGATCATCAGGTAAGTGCAGCTGGTGAAATGGACAATGTTTA
>JAJMSM010000101.1:14659-45027 GCA_030578475.1 Hyphopichia wangnamkhiaoensis
TTTTTTTTTTTTTTTTTTTTTTTTTTTTTTTTTTTTTTTTTTTTTTTTTTTTTTTTTTTTTTTTTTTTTTTTTTTTTTTTTTTTTTTTTTTTTTTTTTTTTTTTTTTTTTTTTTTTTTTTTTTTTTGGTTTGGTTATGCAGCATATGCAGAACTCATATATTTGGTAGTCGTGGTATAGTCGTAACATAATATTTGATAATCGATATACTATTTGATAATCGATATAATATTTGATAATCGATAAAATATTTGATGCGTGGTGGTATAGTATTTGGTACCACGCTACAGGGTATGCAGTTGGTATTACCAGAGTATATTATTCAATACTAGAGAAAAATTATCCATGAATCAACGGGGAAATTCTATCAATCGTTGTTCACAAACCAAATAAAAAATAAAACAAAAAATTTTGGTTAATTTGCCGGTTTTGTTTTGGTTTTTCGTTGATTTTTTTTTTTTTCGTTTTTTTGTGCTTTTTTTAAATTTTTAAATTCTATTTTTTTTTTTTTTTTTTTTTTTTTTTTTTTTTTTTTTTTTTTTTTTTTTTTTTTTTTTTTTTTTTTTTTTTTTTTTTTTTTTTTTTTTTTTTTTTTTTTTTTTTTTTTTTTTGTTTTGTTAGCTTTTTTTGTTTTGTTAGCTTTTTTTGTTTTGTTAGCTTTTTTTGTTTTGTTAGCTTTTTTTGTTTTGTTAGCTTTTTTTGGTTTTTGGTTTGGTTCAATTACTCCTTCTGTTTTTTTGTTTTCTGTTTTCTGTTATTTTTTGTTTTCTTTTGAATCTTTCTCTGGTGTTTTTTTCTTTTTTTTATATCTACCTGTTTTTTTCTCTCATTTTTCTTCTTCTTCTTCTTCTTCTTGTTCTTTTCTTTGGATGGGTATCTTGCTGTTCTACTTAATAGGCCAACTCCTCTATCTAGCTAGATCTAAGTATAATCAATACTACCACCCTAATCAACAACAACAAAATTATCTCAGGATGGAAAAATCATACATTGGTGGTGCCACCAGCTCCATTGCTAATTCAGCTCCTATTTCTATCTTTTCATACTGTGCTTCATCCATTTTGATGACGGTCACTAACAAGTATGTTCTTTCTGGTTATAATTTCAACTTGAACTGTTTCTTACTTGCTGTTCAATCAATTGTTTGTATTGTCACCATTGGTACTTTGAAAACTTTTGGCGTGATCACTTATAGACAATTCAACAAGGATGAAGCTAAAAAGTGGTCTCCCATTGCCTTTTTATTGGTGGCCATGATTTACACTTCTTCTAAAGCTTTACAATACTTATCCATCCCCGTCTACACCATCTTCAAAAATTTGACCATCATTCTTATTGCTTATGGTGAAGTTTTATGGTTTGGGGGTAAAGTCACCACCATGGCTTTAGGTTCTTTCCTCTTGATGGTTTTCTCCTCCGTTCTTGCCTGCTATGGTGACCAAAACTCCGCTAAATCTCCCGATGACGCTTTATCCTTATATTTGGGTTACTTCTGGATGTTCACCAATTGTTTTGCTTCTGCTGCTTTCGTTTTGATCATGAGAAAAAGAATAAAATTAACTAACTTCAAAGATTTCGATACCATGTACTATAATAACTTATTATCCATTCCAATCTTGTTAATTAGTTCTTTTATCTTTGAAAATTGGTCTGCTGAAAATGTTGCCCTCAATTTCCCTCCTGATAATAGAACTGCCACCATTTTAGCCATGATTTTCTCTGGTGCTTCTTCAGTGGGTATTTCTTATTGTTCTGCTTGGTGTGTTAGAGTTACCTCTTCAACCACTTATTCCATGGTTGGTGCTTTAAACAAATTACCCATTGCTTTATCAGGTTTGGTTTTCTTTGATAGTGCCGTCAATTTCTGGTCCGTTTCTTCCATCTTCTTTGGTTTTGTTGCTGGTTTGGTTTATACCGTCAGTAAACAAAGACAATCCAAGGAAAACGCTCAACAATTACCTTCTTCAAGCTCAAAGTAATTTAATAGGGTATGACTAGTTCATCTCATAACTTAGTCTAGCTTGTTAACTACTACTACTACTACTATCTATCTATCACCACTACTATTACAAGCAGAATAGTTTCATTCTTTTCTTCTATTGCTATATTATTATTATTTGTGCTACCACACTAGTTTATTTTGTTTTATTTGTTAGTATTTAATAGAATATCTTTTTAAAAAATTAATCCATATATTCTTGATTATATTTCTGGCTTTTTTTTTTTTTTTATCGATACCAGCACATGGCTTACGTGTTTAGAATGCATCCTGCATGAGAAACAGAATAAATTCAACGAGCGAAAAAGAATAATAATACGGGAGAAGAAAGAAACAAAGAGGAGACAAAGAAACCGCCGTGTCTCCCCGTTGGAACTCAACCGATCCGTTTGTTTGGTCCTCCCATGTTTGTACCTATCATTCACTATCTCTATATTCAGAAATTTCATAGTTATGCTTGTTTGCAGACTGTTTGGGAAAAGCCATTCCAGACAACGCGGATGATTTCAAAATATACAAGGCTTAGCCTGTAGAAAAAGGGACCTTGCCTTTGATCTTCCAACTTACAGTGGAGGGATTGGGCTTGCATGATTTCTGTCGAAAGAAATACATACGAAATCAGACTAAGTAGATACGGCGAAATTACACTAAGGAGATTTTATACGCCACTAAGAAGAGATTTTACGCAGACACCAGGAATTTATACGAAGGAGATCAGTCAAGATCAACGCCTTCCGGAAAGGGAGTAACAGTCCTTTTCGTGTTCTTTTTCTTAATTGAATTGCTTTTCACATACTTTCACTTGTTCTGTGAATGAGATGTTGCAGCCATTGAATTGGTGGAAATCATAACTACTAGTGCACATCCACAAACTCACAATGCGGCATCCGCAACTAATGATATAATATGCTCCATACCAGCAAATTATTTGTTGCTCTTATTTTTTTGCAACTGTCCTGTTGTCTCTTCTTGGTTATTATGATGATCCATTATTTTTGTATGGGTGTATGGGTGTTCTATATTGTGATACTAAAAATTTTTTATTTCAATGAGAATCAGAGAAACACAGAAACAGTAAAAAAAATGTAAATGAAAAAAGAAAATAGCAAAATCTATACGGCAACTCATCCTTTTATTCTATCTATCAATTATCCGCTCGATTATCGAGTATCCATATATCATTGCTTGTCCATTAAGCTCATTGATTTTCTCCTTTAATCCATATAGTCATTCATTCATTGTATAAATAATAACCCTTCTACTCATTTCGTAATCCTATATCTATTTCCTTTTCTGTTTGTTTGTTTGTTTGTCTTTTAATTTGTCATGGCTGATAATTCATTGGAATCAATTCCAAGTATCTTGGATCAATCTATTTTACCCCAATATGCTAAACAAGCCGAGCAACAATTGAAATCTCTTGAGTCAAGCCCGGGATTTGCCATTAATTTACTTCACATCGTGGCACTGACCAATTTATCAATTCAAACGAGATTGGCAGGGGCTCTTTTTTTCAAGAATTTGATTAAAAGAAAATGGGTTAACGAAGATGGTGAATATTTATTACCATTGGAAGATATCAATCAAATTAAATTTCAAATCTTGGATATAATGATAAATTTACCTAATAATTTACAATTACAAATTGGTGAATCAATTTCAATCATTGCTGAATCTGATTTCCCTCATAATTGGCAAAATTTAATTGATCAATTGGTTTCAAAATTATCATCTACTGATTTCGTATTAAATAAAGGGATTTTATTGGTAGCTCACTCCATTTTTAAAAAGTGGAGACCTTTATTTAGATCAGATGAATTATTCTTGGAAATTAAAATGGTTTTAGATAAATTTGCTCAACCTTTCTTATCATTATTAACTAAAATTGATGAATTAATTCAAAAAAGTTTAAATGAAAATGATAAAGCTTCTTTGGAAATTTATTTTGAAAATTTATTATTATTAATTCAAATTTATTATGATTTGAATTGTCAAGATATTCCAGAATTTTTTGAAGATAATTTAACCACCGGTATGAATATTATGCATAAATACCTACAATTGAAAACTCCGTTATTGACAGATGCTGATGATGATGAAAATATTGATGTCTTGATCAAAGTTAAAACTTCAATTGTGGAATTGATTCTATTATATATTAGTCGTTATGCAGAAGAATTTGATCCTCTCATTGAAAATTTCATCACCACCGTATGGCAGTTAATTAACGATTTTGCTACAAAACAACAAAAATATGATTTATTAGTGGTCAAGTCACTTGCCTTCTTAACTTCAATTTCCAAAATTACTAAATATCAGTATTATTTCAATAATGAGCAATCCCTAAAAGAAATCATTGAAAAAATCATTTTACCAAATATTTACTTCCGTGAAATTGATGAAGAATTATTTGAAGATGAACCAATTAATTATGTCAGATCTGATTTAGAAGGTTCCGATTTTGATACTAGAAGAAAATCAGCCACCGATTTCTTACGTGAATTGAAAGAAGTTAATACTGAATTATTAACTAATACTGTCATGAACTATGTAAATCAATTTCTTAATCTCAGTAATGAAGATTGGAAAAATAAAGACGTGGCAATTTACCTTTTCAGTTCTTTAGCTGCAAAAGGTGCAGTTACCAACGTTGGTGTTACCTCAACTAACGTTTTGGTTGACGTGGTTGAGTTTTTCACAAAATATATTGCTAATGATTTGGTTAATAACGCTGCTCATTCAAATTTGAAAAAAGATGCCATCAAATATATTTTCACGTTCAGAAATCAATTGACCAAAGAACAATTACTCACCACTATCCCATTGTTAATCAATCATTTGAGTAATGAACACCCAGTAATTTACACTTTTTCAGCTATCACAATTGAAAAATTATTATCTATGACTAGTTTTACTGATGCCAATCATTCTCCAGTTTTCAATAAACTTGATATTCAACCATTTGTTAATGATTTATTAACTAATTTATTCAAATTAATTTTAATGAATAACTCATCTCCAGAAAAATTGGCTGAAAATGAATTTTTGGTTAAAACTATTATGAGAGTTCTTAATACTGCTGAAGACACAATCGATGGTACATTCAAAATTACCATTATTAATCAAATTTTACAAATTATCCAAATTATTGCTAAAAATCCTTCTAACCCAAGATTCACTCATTACATTTTTGAATCTCTCGGTTTATTAATCAAATTTAGTGATTCGTCAAACCTCAGTGACGAACAAAGAATCCCTCAATACATTCAATTAATCTTACCTTCACTTCTTGGTATTTTGGGAGATGATGTTCAAGAATTTGTTCCTTATGTCTTTCAAGTGTTAGCATATTTGTTAGAGTTGTTACCTTCATCTAATCCATTACCAGAAGATTATAGAAACTTAATCAAACCTTTGTTATCACCTGTGGTTTGGGAGTTCCGTGGTAATGTTCCAGGGATTTTCCGTTTATTGATGGCGATTTTGGAACAAGAACCAACAGTTTTTTCAAGTAGTGAAGCCGATCTAACCCCATTATTAGGTGTTTTCCAAAAATTAATCGCTTCTAAAGCTAATGACCAATATGGTTTTGATTTGTTACAATCTATCTTACTTCATATCCCATTAAATGTTCTCAGTAATTATTTGAGTCAAATTACTGTTTTGTTATTAACTCGTTTGAAGAATTCTAGAACCGATAAATTTATTAAAAAATTTGTTGTATTTTTAACTTCATTATGTTGCCTTCCTTTGAATCCAGAATTATATCATCAAACAGGTGATTCGATCAATGCTAATTTCATTGTCCAATTCATTGATGCAGCACAACCTGGTGTTTTCCAACAAATTTATAACAGTTTTATCTTACCAACTAGCTCCAACTTTGTTAATTTACAAGACAAAAAATTGGTCACTCTTGGGTTATCAGAATTAATTAATTCTACTTCGTTCTTAAGTGGTAATTATACTAATTTGGTCATCCCAACTATTGAGACATTATGTAAAAACTTGGCATCATTTGGATCAATCCAAAAAAGTACTTCCAATAATGCCGTGCTAGGTAATACTCTAGGTGGGCCAAATGATACTACATCGGTTGCTATTAATGAATTAGATTTAGAAAGTTCTGCATTTGGCTCCCAGTTTTCTAAAATTGTATCTATTTCGAAAGGATCATTTGATCCTTTACCAAATGTTAAGAGCAATGATCAACAATCAATCAAATATGGTACCGTCACCAATATCAAAAAGTTGGGTGATTCGGGTGTTTTAAATCAATTAAGTGATGAAGCTAAAAATGTCTTGAGTAGTATATAATCATTTAAAAGTGTATATATTTAAATAAAAGGGTAAGTAAAAATAATAAGAAATACGAACTTTTATTAGATTTATAGAGCTATTTATGTATAGTACATTTCGACAAAAGAGAACAAACAGAATATAAAAATATAATAATAAAAAGACAAAAAGAAAACGGAAACAAGGGACTTTTCTTCTAAAAATGTTTGTTCCAGGAAGTTTTCAATAAAACCCACAAAGTTAAAAAGCAACAAAAAAAGAGAGGAGAGAACAAAAGATCTGACTAGTTAAAATCAAAATTCAAACCAGTGAGTAAGATCTGAGAGAACTGAAAATAGTCTGATAATAGTTAACGGATGCCACACGAAAGAGAATTAGAATAGAAACTATAACAACTTATGCAACGACATTAATGTAAATAACTTGGCTAAAAGCGTGAAAGCCGATAGTGGAAAAAAAAAAACGATAGAGAAAAGAATCAATGAGAAAAAGAAAGAAAAAGACGTGAAACATAAGCAAAAGCAAAACTGAAAGGGTTAGAACAATGATCAATCAGTTGCCCCATTTTCATTAAGTAAATTATCGAAAATGGAATCATCATCATTTGCAACTGGATTGTTTCCCCCAGTAGAGCTGGTATTGGGGTGAGTTACTTCCTTATTGGAAGTAGAATCATTGTTATTGTTATCAGCAAACTCATTATTTCCAGTTTGTTGAGTATTGGCTTCAGTTCCATTTTCTGATTTTACTTCCTTCTGTTTGTCTTCCAATTCTTTCATTTTTTCTAATCTTTCCTTTTCGGCAATTTCGGCAGCTGTCAAGAATCTACCCCCTTGACCTCTAGGTCTTCTCATGGCATGTTTATGTCTGGATTCGTGAAGGTAAGGTTTCCTGGTTCTAGCTATTTTCAAGTTTTCTTCCAATTTAGCACGAGCTATACGTCTTTTCAAGATTCGATGATATTGTTTAGCATTAACGTAGAAAGGTTGTTCAGCAGGTGCATCTTCTTGGACTTGTTGTTGGGCAACCTGTTGCTGTTGCATCTGCTGTTGTTCGTCGTAGTACTGACCCCCGTTTTCATTGGGTGATTCAGCACTATCATAATTCCCATTACTTGTGGTAGAGTGATGATCAGATTGGTAAAATGGGG
Source organism: Hyphopichia wangnamkhiaoensis (assembly GCA_030578475.1). Classification (NCBI taxonomy): domain Eukaryota; kingdom Fungi; phylum Ascomycota; class Pichiomycetes; order Serinales; family Debaryomycetaceae; genus Hyphopichia; species Hyphopichia wangnamkhiaoensis. The sequence goes on from JAJMSM010000101.1 coordinate 22,107, forward strand.
TACCAGAAGCTGAATCTGCCATAGGAGACCCGGCATTCTGGTGAATCATTTGTTGAGCTTGCGCAGACACGTGTGGATTGTAGTACTGCTCTTGGTAGTACGCTGATGGGTCGGGGACCTGATTATGTAGTGAAGTCATCTTTAAATTTTAAAAAAAGAAAAATTGGTCTCCCTTAATTTAGTATTATTTCAGGTATTTTAATAGCAAAGAAAAATGTGCAACTGGTGTCTAGTGGTAGGAAAGAAAAGCTGCAAATTAAAGAACTTGGAACGTGCTTGTATATATAGTTATATACATATGGGGTAAACACGAGTTTGAGGTAGCTTGTCTCTTATTCGGTACAGATTTAAAAGATAAAACAAAAAAAAAAGAATCAGGTATAACGATGGGATTATATAAACACACACAAAAGAAAAAAAATAAATTCACGGAAAGAAAAAAAAAATTGTCTCAGAAGAAAAATTTGCACTTCCAATTCCGGTATGCCGATACCGGGGGCACTTTTGTTCTTATTACCTTTGAAAATACATAATAAATCTGACCCCCACAATCCGATGGTCGGAATATTGGCATACCTATATATATGGGGATTTTGCAATTAACTTAAATGCTTATAATGACTTGCGGTCATATTGAATACATTGCTAATGATAATTGGCACTTAGAGTTTATATTTTTTTTTATTGATTTCGGACAATGCAGAAAGAAATGAACTAAACGCAATCACAATATAAAATGCAAAAAGAGAAACATGAAATAAATTAGATCTAGTTGATTATACAAGAAAACTAGATGAATAAGAATTATAGAATTGAACACGATTAAAGATACTTCAATCTTGAGAAGGAGGGAAATCGAGAGATTGGGTGTCAGGTTGTTGATACAGAGATAGCAGTACATCTGGCTCTAAGTTGAGGACAAAATCAAGATCTTCCTGCTGGTCTTGGCTATCATTCAAAAAATTATTATTGTTGATGGGGGGTAGGTCTGTAGACAGAATAAACGGCTCTGACTGACTTCTGGTGGTGGGTCTTGCTGAAAAGTCTTCCTTATAGCTATTGGAGTCATTCCTATATTCTCCAGGAGTGAGGCTACCAAACATTTTGTTGGAATAATGATCGCCAGGCATACTTTTGAGTTGTAAACTTGAAGCTTGGCTTGTAGTTATATTGGTATTAGTTATACTGTCATCAAAACTAGTGGATTTTGTATCCTCGGGCTCATCCACACAATCTTGCTGCATAGCAATTCTTTCAAGGAAGTAATTTTTGGTTTTCTTTTCTTTCTTTGGTTTAGGTTTCACTATATTACCATTACCAGGTAAATACCGATTATAAGGTATATCACTCAAAGCTGGGTGAGACCTACTATTTTTGGGATTTCTCGTGATATTTGAAGCAGTATGAATCGGGGGAAGTTCTATATCTAGTCCCTGACTTTGACTATAGAACTTGTAAATATTGAACTTGCCTTTATCATCCTTTGGAAATTCACCAATGTCTTCACTGGGAGTGATTGAAATTTCATTCTTGAGCTGTGTTTTTGATTTTTCCTTACTCTCTTCTTCTTCACTGTATAAATCTATTTCGGTTTCCTCGATCCCACTTGTACCTCGATCCTGCGACGATCTGCTGCCGATATCTTGAACTTTTATGGTGTGGCTTCTATCCCCTCCGTATGGCTCAACCTCATTCAAATATTCTTGTGTCTTATATCGATTTCCGCTGCTGCGATTTGCATCCAGTGGCCCACCGTCACCCATAGAAAGCCCAGACAGATTCCTTCCAGCTGGAGTCGACATCTAGAGATAGTCTCTGGTCCTATATGACTATATTGAAGCTGTTCGTGAGTTCCGTGGTGTTTTCTCTGGTTGAATTATCTTTGAAGTCTGTGTTTTTTATCGTATACTAAAATACCAATTAAGTAATTCTCGACACCGCGCTTAGGGATTTTTTTTAAAAAAAAAACTCAGGTGCAGGACAATATTTACAACACACATTTGTTAGTTACATATTCTTATCCATCATTGAGCTAATGGCTAATTTCTATATGTTTAGCTTGAAAGAAGTTAAAAAGTAGTTAGGTTATATACTTGCTCTAGTGTTGTTTGTTTCGTGGTATTTTGCATTTAACTCGCAGTAGTTAATTTTTTCGTTTTTTGTAAATTTTTCACAAAAAGTTGCAATTTTATTTGTCAAAAGACTGGATAATACATAATTATTCAAAAATCAGATTTTTTTACAAAGTAAAGAAAAAAACAACAGCAACGGAAAAGAACTCCTATATCTTCTATACGAAGTAAGCTTGACTTGTGAATTTCCTATTTGGATCACAGAAGTATAAGACTTTCAGAGTTTGTTATCTAATTAAAAATAATATGGCGAAAATGAAAGTGCATCCTAGACAAAAAAGTAACAGTTAATGTAAATTTCTTTCGGACCAGAAATTGCAACCCATATATTAACAAGCACTATCGATTCATAGTAAAATAGAACCACAGGCTTTAATTTGGAGAGTCAGGATGCAAATTTAACCACACATGCTGAACGATCAAAGATTAAACTGCAAAATTGTTTTGCGCTAAAGTGAAAAAAGTTTTGCAGGTTATTTTGTTTAAAATGATATCAACAATTCTTGTTGGAGAGGACTCAGGAACAGCACAGTGCTTTGAATTCATCAACACACATATTACTTTCAGTCCGATATTACCTACGAAAACACAGCAAGGAAACATGCCCGTGTCGAAGGGCAGAAGACCGTCCGATGTGTCGTCAATTGCAAGCGTTGGTGATAAAAATTTTGCTTCGGCCAATGAAATATTTGTTCACCTTACTATTCCTCAAATTCGTAAGTTAAATAATGAATACAAGGGACATGTAACACAGGCTAAAAATGATCTCCATGATCTTGTGGGAAAGAAATACCGTGACTTGATTAGGATCGCCGAAGATATAGATCAAATGCATGTGTTAACGAGAGATGTTGATTCCAAACTCTCTGATCTCTCTTATAAGCCATCCAAATTTATCAATTTTAATAATTTCAACTCTTATTCGAAATTTAATTCGAACATCAGACAACAACAGGTTCAAACATCAAGAGCATCATCTAAAACCACCATATTAAATTATCTCATTAACAAAAAATTGGTGGCTTTGGACTTAAAATTAATACTGTCGAATCATGTGAAGAATTCTACCTGGTTAATCCATTATTCCAAATTATATTTCACAATTGAAATTATCTTCGCGGACATACTTGACTCTAATATTCATTTGAAGAATCGCTTTTTGAATTTAAAAGATAATTTCATCAGTTTCTTAGATAAGGAATTGGCTGAGTATAACACTCCTATTGAAGATTACTTCTCAGGTGATGTCAACGTTTACTCAGTTGCTTATAGATTATCGTTTAACGATATATTACCGGAAATAAACCAAGGAACTTTGATCGAAAGTGACGATCTAGAATTTTTTGCAGAAGAATATGAAGTAATCAATGAAGCTGATTCCGAAGATATTTCTCAATTAGACACACCTTCACTTTCCCGCGATCTGATAGCACTGAACTCACCTCAAATCCTCAATTACTTGCTTTCATACATAATTATAAATCATAATAATCCTGAATTGAATACTTTGTCAAAGGTACTTGATAAGTTTATAGAGTTGAGGTTGTCCTACTTGAACTCTCTACTAGAAAAAGTGCTACACGCATCACCCTCTAAAGTTGTCCATATCAAGTTTTTAAAACTTTTGAACTTTATTGAAAATACTTGTGACTACTCCAGCAAGTACTTTGAATCAGGAAGACATAGTTCAAATGACTTATTAAAGAACCTCAAACAAGTGACCTCATCTTGGATGGCGACAGATTTGGTGGGTTTTCATGATTGGTTTGATGTAGAGGAAGTCAAGTTTAACCAAGAACGCTACTTGATTAGCCTTCCTCAATCATCTATTAAAGCTATGAGGGAATCATTGAAGAAATTTACCGATACATTATTAGGTTTCCTTAGCAAAGTGCTTGCGCGAGTGTCACAGACGAATGGCTCTTTGTCCAAGTTATCAAGTCAACTTGTTATTTTACACAATTTTTTTATTAATCTTGGTAAAATCGATGTTTCAAGTGCATCTAACGGAATATCATCTAAGCTTTTAAAATTGGTATCTGAGACAGGATTAGCACAAACAATTTTGGATGAAACTCTTCTTCAGTCAAGATCAGTTTTCGAGTCTCATTTCAAAATGTTAGGTGATTCTTCTCACCAAGACAATATAATTTCTCTGATATCACAAAGTTTAAGTACGTCAAAGTCAGAATTGTTGAAGGGAGAGCAAGATTTATTTTCCAATGATTTAGTTGACTTGATCGATTCAAACTTGAACTTATACATTCATAATGTTAGAGATGCATCATTTTCATCTTCCTTCAAGACGAGGGGCGTACAATCAATCCAGTCTATTTGTAAGAATATTGACTCATGGTTTAAGGATTTCATATCTTTATCTCGCTCGCTAGAAGCAGATGTTGCAACATCCTTAAATAGACAAGACTTGACAGTTGCTGTATCTCATTTGATAAAATTTTTCAAAAGAGATTTTGATGAGTTAGATAATGGCAAATTGAAGTGGGGATCATTTTCCTATTCGGTTATAGAGGAAAAGTTCAACGGTTTAAAACTAGAGTTAGCAGAGACTTTTTGGATAAATATTGTGGACTTTATAGACGCTGTGTCCAAACTAAAAGATGGTATCTCTCATAAAAATGGCTTGGAAAAATTATATGACTTGTTGCACATTTTAATATCTATCAAGGAACGGGTGATATTCTACCAGGGAGAAACCCTGGGAAAGAGTATCATATCTTCTATAGATACCCTAATAAAATCTACTTATGCTGATATTTTGAAGGGTATTCTGTCACTAGCTTTGAATGATGGCACAACGTATTTTGATTCTTTGAGGGATTTAATAATACCACAACATGTTAGTGATAATATTGATACTTTACCTTCACGACCATCTTTGAAACTTTCTGCGACCTTGTATCTGTTATGTACCAAGATATTAACTCCAGATAATAATAGTCTGGTATCTGATTGTTCCAATTGCAGAATTTTCCTGCACTCAGATGTTAAAGACTTTTTTACCGAATTGAAATCAGAATGGCTCATTAAGGAGCTCATAGAGCCAATACAACTCAAATTAACCGGCGCTAATATACTGGATACATCATCCAACTTAGCAAATAGTGTGGGGATTGAAGGTTCGGATGAGGACGTAAAGAAAGAATCAGAAGAAAGCAAGACTGCCCAATCATCGAATATCTTAACCAATCAATCTGCCAGTTTTATATTTGCAAACGTGGTGTACATTCTTAACTTCACCAGTAAAGCTCCGGTTGATACTACCAACGATATTCTCGAACAGTTTTTGATGAACCTTAATTCAAAGGTTGATACGCCAATAGATGATCTGACTTCCAAGCTAGTCATCAAAAATATCTCCGAGTTCTACAAATCCAACAAGGGTATCTATTTACCGCTCCTGGTATGTTAAAAATGGTTCGATATGAAATAGAGAATTATATATGCATTTAATGTACAATTATAGAAAATAAAATTTAGTAAAGGTAGATTTTAGAACCATTAGAGGCCATGGTTTTTAGACATTCGAAAGTTTCTTTGATATCTAATATGTTTTGTGATTTTTGATCTAAGTATGAATTATCAAGTATAATGATTTTAATTTCATCTCCCTTGAGCTCCAGCTCTTCACTAGATAAAACCTTGAGCAATCTGCCCGGGGTACAACACAACACTCGAGACTTCGTAGATTTTACTAAAGATAAATCAACATGCAATTTATTTTTGTTGATTAACTTCAATGACGCACCAGGAATCTCACGAAGAGCACGATGTATATCACAAGCACGAATTGCAGACATCGAGAGAATAGCGATAAATTTGCGTTCTTGTTCGCTGGTAGTGGATTCTTCCACTTTTTTATTCTTGTTCTTTTGTGCCTTCTTATTCTTCTTGGATGCGTTGGGTAACATATTTTTGAATTTCAAGTCAATGAATTTTGATAAATTATGGAGGTTCCGTGCATTTTCATTGAAATCTGAAGTAGATCTCAAGTCAGACTTGTTCAAGTATAATTCTGCTAATTCCAAGGCTGAAAGATCGGTATGTTTTTGACGTATCTTGTTATTTATATAATCAGTTATGACTTCTGGAGCTTCTTCTTTTGATAAATCCTTCTTTTGTTGCATATCAATTTCCATCTTAAGTTTCTTCTTTTCTTGTAATTTCGAAGGCTTTGCCTTTCTTTTTTTACTTCCAGTTTCATCTCCAACATTTTTATCAGCATCAGACGTATTTTGGTGGGGTTCTTGATCGTTTTCTGCAGTCAAGTCTGCAGAGACTTCGTTATCCGAAGCAGAAAAGTCAACTTCATAGTCCAAGCCATCGGCTAAGTCGTCTCCCTCGGCGTTATTTTGCAATCTTGTTTCACTCATGGCGGTAAGATATCTTGAAGAGGTTTATTTGCAATCAACTATGTCAACTATATAGGTGATGAGATGAGCTCTCAAATCTTTATTCTATTTTTTTTTTTTTTTTTTTCAGAGCTTTACATAAAAAGAAAAAATAAAAAGATTTGAAAAAAAAAAAGTAAGAGGTGCACATACATTTTGATTACCCATATATCTTAAAATCCAATCAACCTGATCGTTCTTGATCAAATCAGACTTGATACCTGAAACATGTTCGGACTACCTAGAAATCCAATAAGGAGACTACCTACCATTTCAGTGAAACATGTGTTACCATCTCGATCCATAATCATCAATAGCGATCTACAGAGGCTTCTTGATAAAGCCAGTCATCATCCAGTCATCGTGATAGGAGGGGGCCATGCAGGTTGCGAAGCTGCTACAGGTGCTGCTCGAGCTGGTTCGAAAACTACCTTAATAACCCCTCATATAGACAAAATTGGTACAGCTTCTTGTAACCCTTCTATGGGTGGTGTGGGAAAAGGAACACTACTACGTGAAGTTGATGCGTTAGATGGTGTCTCTTCAAAGGTTACCGATAAGGCTGGGATACATTTCAAGGTATTGAATTCTTCCAAAGGAGCAGCCGTCCATGGTCCCCGTGCACAGATAGATAGAAAAATTTATTTAAATGAAATGCAAAAAGTTATTCTCAATTATGAAAATCTTTCGGTATTAGAAGCACAGGTTGATGATATCATTATCGAGCCACTGTTAGAGCTGAGCCATTCCAAAGATTTCTCAGGAAGAACATATGGTCAAGTTAAGGGTGTTCTATTGTCAAATGGAAGCGTTTTGAGATGTTCCAAAGTTGTAGTCACAACTGGTACATTTTTGGGCGGAGAGATTCACATTGGTTTAACCGCTTACCCTTCCGGTCGTCTTGGAGAAGAAGCTACTTTTGGCTTGTCCAAAACATTTCGTGAAGCCGGTTTCCGTTTAGGTAGACTAAAAACAGGTACTCCTCCAAGATTATCATCTAAAACAATAGATTATACCAACTTAGTTCCCCAACCTTCAGATTATCCACCTCAACCAATGTCGTATATGAATGATAAAGTAGACCTTGAGGATCAATTAATGACTTGTTATATGTCATCGACCACACCTGAATTTCATAAGCTTATTGCGGATAACCTTGACAAATCTATTCATATTCGAGAAACCGTAAAGGGACCTCGCTATTGTCCTTCAATTGAATCAAAAATAATTAAATTTCCCCATAAATCATCACACGTTATATGGCTTGAACCTGAAGGATTAGATACGGACCTCGTGTATCCAAACGGTATATCTTGTACTATGCCAGAGGATATCCAAGAAAAGATGGTAAAGATGATTCCTGGTTGTGAGAATGTCACTATGATACAGCCTGGATATGGGGTTGAGTACGATTACTTAGATCCTCGAGAATTGAGAGCCACGTTGGAAACCAAGTTAGTGAGTGGTTTGTATTTGGCAGGTCAAATTAATGGTACTACTGGATATGAGGAAGCTGCTGCACAGGGTTGTATAGCCGGAATAAATGCCGGCTTAGCAGAACTGAATAAACCACCCTTGATCATTCGTCGTCCTGATGGTTACACCGGTGTTTTGATTGATGATTTAATTACCAAGGGGGTCGAAGAGCCTTATAGAATGTTCAGTTCTCGCTCCGAATTCAGAATTTCTATTAGGTCTGATAATGCAGATTCAAGATTAACGGAAAAGGGATTTGAGGCTGGGGTTGTCAGCATTGAAAGATATAATCAATTCAAAAAAGAAATGAGTATTCTTGCCTCAGTTAAAGACCACTTGAAATCAATATCCCTCTCGGGTGCCAAATGGGCTCCTGTATTGAAAGGCTCATCTTTTGACGTCAATGTACACTCAGTTGTAGATGGCTGGAAGTTGTTATCCTATAAGGATGTTAATCTTTCGTCTATACTCCCCCATTTGAATAGCCTAACACCTAATGGAGTCGTACCACCATTTTACCAAGAACTCAATAGAAGGTTGATAAATAAAATTGATGTTGAAGGTTTGTACGAACCATGGAAGAAAAAGGAGGCGGCTCATTTGAAAGCATACGAATCTGATGAAAATTTGCTATTACCTTTGAATTATCAATACAGTAATGAAGGGAATATGAAGATTTCCTACGAAGTGTGCCATTTGTTAAATACGATCCAACCGGAGACAATTGGCCAAGCTAGACGTATACAGGGAGTTACTCCTGCTGCCATTTTCGAGCTTTACAAATTAGTCAAAAATAGACAAGAAGAATTGGCTGCGCAAAGGCTTGCATTTAACGCATAACCCGGACATGCTATTAAATCATTTGTAAATAATGTTTATAAACAATTGTAAATAGAGTATAATATTTCATAACGTCATGACAATCTTTGATTTACTTCTCTTCTTCACTATCACTGAAAGCCCCCAAGTGTCTTGTTTTCAGCGAACGGGTAGAATTATCGGCCTTCGTCTTTTCTTTGCTTGTGGCTCCTGTAGTAACTTTTTTTGGAGCCTCCCTGGTCATGCCATCTGCGCTCTCAGCCAAGCTATTATCTAAAGCAATTAATAGCTCTAGCGGCAAGAAGTTTTGAGCCAATTTCGAAATTTGTTCAATCTCGCTGGTGCCACTGTTATCGACGTCTTTTATTCTATTTAAAAATAAAAGGACATCTTTTATGGAAATATGCTTTGCATTTCTATGCTCGGCATAAGCCTCGAGATCTGAAACTATACTCAGGAGAAAATCTTCTGATAACTCTTGGAGAATCTTTTGAGTATCAAGCGTGATGCCCAAAGTCTTCCTCTTCTTTCTGGCAGGAGACAGGTTCGAGGTTTGTCCGAATTGTGTACTTGAAATAGTTCTCGTAAGGTCTTTTATCATTCGAATTGGAACATCTGTAGATGCTGGGCGAGAAACTCTTGATATGGTAGGAACCCGTGAGTCCATGTCATTAATACCTGGAAGCTGCGAGGTACTCTCCTTATCGAAGTCTTTAGGACCTTCATGTGAAAATTCATCAAGTTCATCGAGAAGACCGCTAGCATTGCTATGGATAATATCATCATTCTGTAGAGTATATTGCTCATGTATAAGACCATTTGGAGAGATACTTCTTAAGTTGAACTCTTCCAAATTTGAATAATCATATCCTCCATTATGAGGAGTGACAATTTTGCTAGGAGAATACTGTCTATTTGACTCATTAAAAAGATCATTGTTTTCTTCTTGCAAATCTTGCGAAGTTTCCTTTTCGGGTGTTCTTTCCAAGGGAAGTGCAAGATCATCTGGAGTTTCCTCAAAATTTTCATTTACTGGTACATTGTATTCAATATCTCCAATGAATGCTTCGACATTTCTATCCTTAAGTCCTTCAATTGGCGAGTATGCTTCACTATTTTCTTTCTCCGTTGCGGGTATGGTGCTTTCTAGCTTGTCTTGGATATCTATATCTGAGTCATCTATATGAACCGAATCGGTAATAGTTAGCTGCTCGAGACTCTGTTCGGGAGACTTATTCTGTGCTGGCTCATTAGAACTTTGTAGACTAACAGTCTGTGAATGTTGATTTGGCGCAGTATCAGCTTCAATCTCAGTTAGGGAACCTTTATACTTGGTGGGGTCTTCAGTCACGTCAATACTATTGTCTTTTATTATGAAATCTTGCACGTCACGTTGGACCTGTTCGATGTTGCTACCCGAGCTTTCATGTTGGCCCTCTATAGCTGATTGTCCAGCAGATATGCCGGATTGTGTATCATGTTGGAATACACCAGAACTTCTCTTTTCTTTTTTCTTCCTCTGATTTTCCAATATGCGTTCTAAGTACGATTTGAACCCAGGTTTCTTTATCGGTAGTTCTGGTTTAGAGCTGTTTATAGAATGCATTATTTTTGGACTAGTTATACTGGATTCAACATCTTCCGCCACCACAAGAGCTGAAGTCTCTAACCGGTTGCTCTCATTTCCAATCGCTGCCTGTAAATTATCAATAGGAGACCCAAGTATTTCATCCGAAGGTAAAGGAAGTGATTGGTCAAACTCCAAAGGAACCACAGAGTCATTCTGTGAAACTTCAGATGATTTACGTAACGAATTGGTACTCACCTCATGTTCAATAGAGTGTGATGGTTTACTGTTATCGTTCTTATTCTCGACTCTTTTCTTTTCATCAATCAGGACTTTGCATAAAAACCTGAGATAATCAACCGTGATTGCACCCACATATTTGGGATCAAACACTGATTGGCTCGTCTGAGTATTTCCGATTGAGGACCGCCTCCTTCTGATGGATCGTGATACATAATGATCACTCGACCTGCGGCGACCTCTTCGAATTGGGGTATTTGGTTCCAGCTCACTTTCTGGGGATCGAGAGCGGGGTGGTTTGCGGCTCGTCCTCGACCTAGACTGGGACCGCGACCGCGATTGGGGACGTGAGCCATGTGATGAGTGGTTCAATTGGGCTATTATTGCAGGAAGCTCATGCGGTGGAAGATGTATGTCACTCAATCGACCTCGACTTCGAGTATCATGGCGGGAATTGGGGAGAGAGTAGTTTCCTAGGCGAACATCAGCATCTCTAACCTTCTGTTTTGGTGTGGACGGTTCTGTCTGACTTCTCGTGGGTGTAGTCAGTCCTCGACTGCTCAGACGGACCAAGTCCATATTATTATCCTCTGTGGTCGTACTTTATTCTTATATATAGAAGCATAAATATATATGAAAGACATTCATATGAACTTTATGAACTGTTTATGTTTATTTTTTTGATTATATCCTTTGTTTTTTTTTTCTTTATTCTTGATATATCCATATTTTTAGCGCGCTTTCCTTTTTCTTTCTTTTTTTTTTTTTTTTTCCAGAGCAAATGGGTTGACATGGAATTGAAGCTGATAATTCATTCTGATTGTGAAACCCACTTCATATCAATAGTTAACTTCAATGTCGTTGAATGTCGAGGACCACTTGAATAGTGGAGATAGCTTATTGACGGCTCTTGTGTCGGGGTCTACGGCAGCTGCGGTAGCTGCGACTTTCACGTATCCCCTTGATTCTATGAAAACTCAGCAGCAACTTACCAATGAACCCTTATTAAAGAAATTCAATCTTGAAGTTGCTTATTCAAAGACCGTAGGTCAGTTTTTCAAAGGTGGGAGTGCGTTGGTTATTGGAAGCATTTTCAAGAACTGCGCCAGGCTCTTTCTGTATAATTGGCTGTCCAAGTTTATGGCTATTGATACCCACGATGCTACTGGCGAACATAAGCAGAAAACAAGTGCCCCAAGAATGGTGATAGCTGGAGCCATGAGTGGGCTTATTGAAACCATGTGGATTGTTCCATTTGAAAATATCAAGATTACTATGATTCAGAATATGCTTTTACATAATGAAATTACCAAGTACTCCGATCGTTTTGATGTCACTGGATCGCATATTTTCAATAAACATCATAAACCAATACAAAATATCTTCACAAAACAATACGTATCACCCCATGCTTATTTCACATCCGAATTGTTTGCTCAATATAAAGGTTCCAAACCATCTTCTAAATTTAACGGAAGACTTCATTATGGCCATACCCAAGATAACTTAAGGATCAAATATAATAAGAATCCATCTTCAACATTTTTGGGAACAATAAGAGAAATGTATACATTAAGAGGTTTATCAGCTTTTACTTCCGGTACGTGCATTACCGTGGTAAGACAAGTAGGTATTTCATGTGTTTGGTTATCAACGTATAATGCCACTAGACAATTAATCGATCCTCATACAAGTAATACTGAACAAAGTTGGTTTGGCCATAAGCACTCGGCAATTCAACTGGTTGGCTTACATCTTCTTTCATCAACTGCTGTTGTTGCAGTGACTCAACCTTTGGATGTGATAAAGACACATTTACAACTGAAAAATGGGAAAATCATATATAAGGATTCCTTAAGTACTGCCTTTAAATTATTTATCAAACAAGGTCCCTTGTCTCTTTTCAAAGGTGCTCTTCCGAGAGGGTTGAAAATATTGATCAATGGTGGATTGACGGCTGGTGTATATAGCTGGGTTGAAAATGCTGTTAATGTTGCTAGTGGTCAACAAGTTTTTGGCGAATAAGTTTAGAACGAAAATATAATATACATTATCTTACACTATTCTATATAAACAGGAATTAGAGTCTCACCGCTTTTATGTAAAACTCCGTTGAATGATTTGGCAAGTAAACCTCCAGCAAAACTGGGTTGACTAAACCCAATTTCTTCTTTACTTAGTCGTATACCGTAAATTGTATTATCTAAAACGGTATTCAATAATTTTCTGGCTAACCCACATCGCCTCCATTTAGGACAAATCCATATTCTTGAGATACCCACTTTTATCAGTTTGTTGATCTGACGTGGTACAATTTTTTGAGTACGATGAATCATCCATCGACATTGTTTCTCGGAATCCTGAATGGGATCTGTTATACAGATTCCCACTGCTTTCCCCTTAAATATGATAACAAAAGCCCTACCCTGAATACTACTATCCTTATCATGAACTTTCCACCAATTGGCAGCAGGCAGGGCATTTAATTCTTGATTGACCATATCAAGGATTTGTTCAATTCTAGTAGTTTGTCGACCCGACTCTTTGCTGGGAATGACTATCTGAGCCTCTATACTATCATTGACTAGTGATGGTCGTGAAGAAGATTTTAACTCAGTCTTGGGCTCTGGCATGTCGAATCTAGAAACCACTAGCTGGTCTTTGGTTGATACCCAGGATATTCCGTTAATAAAATTCGAATGATATTTGGAATGCATGATCCTATCTTTTTCAAAGTGATTATAATAGCACATACCACACACTGAACATGTGGTGGACTGTGAACTCGATGATTTTGATGACGGGAATGCTAGAATGGATTGAACACTCTTGGTGTTGGATTTTCTTCTCTTGACATCATTCTCACTTAATATTCCAGTTTTACTGGCATCACCGTCTCCATTTTGTGACAGCGACGGCGAAAGCAACTGCTTCGGGGATCTCTTCATATACTGTACTGTCTCCTGGGTATAATGCAATTCATATATTACCGATGGTCCTGGAGTAAGACGCGTTCGCGATTATCAAAAAAAAACCTCCTTTCATCCTGAAGTGAAAATCTCCCCAGTTTTCATCGTTGATTTCCGCACACTGAAAGAAAAAAAAAAAAAAAAAAAAAAAGAGAAAGCGAAAGTTGAACGAGGAAGAAACATGAGCTAATAGTAATACTTTTAAGATCTGGGGATCACGATTTAGAACAACCAAAACACATTCAGAACTTTACAGAATACGATGGCCTCACATTACGCACATTTGCTTCCTGCTAATGGGAAATGGAAACAACAGATCACCGATTTTCTTACTGAAGATGTTCCATCTTTCGACTACGGTGCTTTTGTCGTTGGTGACAAACAAGAAACTGCTTCTCTTTATATGAAACAATCAGGGTTGATTTCGGGTGTTCCATTTGCTGCAGAGGTTTTTAAACAATGTGAATTGGAAGTCGAATGGCACTATAAGGAGGGTCAATATATTTCCAGTGAAGAATTGTCGAAACATGGAGGGAAATTGGTAGTGGCTACTGTGAAAGGTACTGCCAATAAAATACTTTTAGCCGAAAGGACTGCCCTTAATTTATTAGCTAGATCTTCAGGTATTGCCACTCAATCCTTCATCACCAAAAAATTGGCCGATGAGAACGGCTATCTGGGTCTTATAGCTGGTACCAGAAAGACCACTCCTGGTTTGAGACAACTTGAAAAATACTCCATGTTGGTTGGTGGTGTTGATCCTCATCGTTATGATTTGAGTTCCATGGTGATGTTGAAAGATAACCATATTGCCTCGACTGGAAGTATAACAAAAGCTGTTAAAAGTGCAAGATCGGTGTGTGGATTTGCAGTCAAAGTCGAAGTCGAAGTAAGTACTGAGGCTGATGCTCGTGAAGCAATCGACGCTGGTGCTGATGTTATTATGTTGGATAATTTTAAAGGTGATGAATTACAAAAAGTGGCTCAAAGTTTAAAGAATCATTATCAGGGCCAAAATAAATCCTTCTTATTGGAATGTTCCGGTGGTCTCACACTTCAAAATTTGAGTAGTTACTTATGTAATGACATTGATATCTACTCTACTTCCTCGATTCATCAAGGATGCAGTATTATTGATTTCTCATTAAAAATTAACAGCTGATAATATATAATTATATAATAGGTAAAAATCGTGGATGTCGTAAAGTAATGCTCATTTGTGAGGTTTCATCTAATTGATGAAATGCTTTTAAGTTGTAAGCTTTGGAAACCAGAATTGAATCCAATAACATCAGAAACATTACCCAAAACTTTATGAGATTCCTCATCTAGTTCTGGTGTGTCAAATGGCACATCATCTTCATTAGTATGTTGAAGGTCCTCGGCTCTCTTTATGTCCGAGATGTTATCTACGAGACGATGATTAAGCAGAATACCTGAATTATTGGTATAACCACTAAGAACACTGGCATCAATCTCACTAGCATTACCTAAGAGCAAAGGTAAGTGATTGGAATTGGATGCAGAACCCACGTTAGTAGAATTAATGCTCGTTGCTTTTGCTGATTTTTTACCGAAACATCTAATTGCTCGTATATGAGAATCTTTACCATCTTGGTGATTTGCCAAAATGATTAATTTTACCACAAAACACTTCAAAACCTCATCTTTTCTAATACCGTTGAAAATTATGTGGGACCATCCAATGGGTTTATTGAAGTTAACAGTACAAACTTCATTCAAATCCCAACCCGAGCTACCTGCCATTATTCTAATCTTCGAAGGTGTATATGATTCATCAAGTGAAAAATTGGTGAATATAGATATTCTTTCTAATGAAACTTTTTTAGAAAATTGAATGGTCACCGAATGAGGATTACTTAATTGATTATTATTCAACCCACTATTAGATGAATTCATATTGTTATTCCCATTACTACCATCAGACTGCCATAAGGTATCAGGGGAATCATCTCGTAATTGGGAAAGCCCACAACCTTGTTTATATGAAGATAATTTCCAATTAGCTAGGGGTGACAAATCTAATAATTGTAAATTTTCTAATTCTTCCAAACCTCTACTATAATAAACTCTTTGAATTTGCTCCAAAGTTGGCTGATCAGAAGTCACATTTGACATCATGCCGATTTCATCAACTTGTTCATCAGCTGCTAACTCGAGATCTTCATCTCCTACCCCACTCATACTACCACTTCTATAATGAGCACCTTGATTATGTCCATCGGAGGCTGATGCTATGGAGTCAATTATTTCGTCGGCTGGAATTGTTTCTTGGAGCTGTAATTCATGGTGCAGATTTGACGACGTATCTGCGACATTCGTTCCCAGGGTACTTCCTTGTTCGTGGTTTACTGGGTTAATGGAGTTACTCATGCTATGCCCGTGTTGGTTGTTGGCAATAGAGTCTTGTGGACCAGCCACTGTTTGACGCTGTGCTTCTGAGAATTGTTGCCGCGAGTTATGAGGATCGGGGAACTCCATTTCACTCGGTGGAAGTCTTCAAGAAGAGTCTTAGGGCGGCTGAACCTTTCAGTTGAGTTAGTTTTCTCTGTTTTGATCTCTTTTCTCGTCCCCTTTGTTTTTCTTTCTTTTTTTTTTTTTTTTTTTTTTCTTTTTGAATATAACCTTGTCTTCTTAGAAACATTGGTGATTACAAAACATTAGAATAGAAATGACGCTGACCAAAAATTGGGTAGAATATTATGATCTTCAGCAGCATCCCGAAGGGGGATACTATAAACAAACTGGAGCTTCTGATCAATTGATTACCTCCAAGACCGGGTTACAGGTGCCACTTTATACCAATATTATATTTTTACTAGAAGATGCCAATCCTTCCAATTTCCATCAAATTCAATCAAGTGAGGTATGGTACTATCACCATGGTCATCCATTAACGGTGCACTCAATCGATCCTACTACAGGTGAATATTCTAAGGTGGTGCTTGGTAATGACATTTCCCAAGGTCAAGTGTTCCAGTACGAGGTCCCCGCTGGTACGATATTTGGGTCTACTGTGGACGAAGGATATGCGGTGGTGAGCTGTATGGTTTCACCGGGCTTTGACTTCCAAGAATTCAAATTGTTCACTCGAGCCGATTTATTGAAATCTTATCCTCAACATAACGATATTATTACCAGGCTCACTGCCTCTTGATCCTCGTCGTCGTTGATCTTCTTAGTTTTGTGAATGTTTTATAGTTAATTATGATTTAGTCTTATGAACCTTATTCCTAAATCTATTGTAGGCAATTTTGGTATCCTGCAGTCAATAAAGTCAAATGATACTGATAAAGGAATCTATTGTTTGATTTAGGCTGACATACATTAGACGCATTTGAGCCTGATCAATGATTTAAAGCTGAAAAAATAGGTCGTCGATGCTAAGTTTGACCTTGGGCCACTAGGCTATCAAAAGCTCTCTAATCTATTGTTTTAATAAGAAAATATTTCAAATTATAGTACTTGCATCCTTACGAAATAATTATTATTTAATTATTTTTTATTCTTCTTTCTTTTTTTTTTTTTTGCAGCATACCAATAAACATTTTGGTGAGTTTTACCGACACGAAATACTTACCAAGAAACAACGTGGATGGTTCCCATTTGTCTATGAACTATGATATAATGTTGCATAGACATAGTACGGGAAAAAAGAATTACCAAGTGTTATTCTCATCTTATCTCACGTTGCTTCGTCCCCTGAAAAACAATAAGATCCGCTCTCGGCCAAGCTACCTAATTACTTGAAGCTGAACGGATACTAATCATATTCGGTCTAATATGCTTCTAAGTACAAATCCACAAAAGTAACAAAACAATTAAAGTGTTTAGAATATGTTTCAAGTCAGACTATCGTGTTCTCCTCCTCTAGCATTGACACCCAACCCCAGACCCAAAATTTCCCACTCGATGTCGGCTGTTGGGACGGTGCTGACCGGTATAGGACATTGGGATTATCTAGATCGGTTCAATTAAGTGGAGTTGTAACCATGACTAAAAAGAATAAATGAATAATAAAGTGGGGAAAAAAGAATAAGGAATAGCCGGATTGGTTAGCCAATAAGGCTTAATTTCACGTAGTTTTATTCTTGTTTAAGTCTAAACTGAGATTTCACTCGAGCATCATCTTATTCAGACTCGAGAACGAACTAAGAAAAATCATTCTGTTAGATGAGTGATCACAATATTAACAAGACACAAGATGAAAAAGAAAAAGGAAAAAACAAATTAGTCGTAATTCGTGACTTAATACGTGGGGCTCTAAGATGATCCGATCCGCCTGTTCCATCTTTAGCGAGCCAGAGTGCTTATGGTTATTATTAAAGATGGCTTTAACGGTTTCATGAAAAAAAATATTATTCCCACACAAAAGGATGGAATAAAAATAGCCAGAATAAACGGCTCTAGATGGAAAGTGGGGTCAGGTTTGGTTTTCAGTGGGCTCGCCCTATGACGTAATCGTCATCGGTTACCTTGTGTCTCTGCTCGGAACTGGTGGACAGGGTTCTGTGCGCCAGTTCCGAGGGTATATGTCTAATATTTTTGTTTCTTTTTTTATACCCTCAACCAGCTTGTTTCTTTTTTTAATTTTTACATTTTTACAATTTTCTTATTTCCCAGAGCCTCTTCAGAAAACTGATTGCCAATTCGAATGAGATGGCACGATCCAGTAAAATAAGTATAGGCTTAGCATAAGCTTGTCCATTACTCCCGTAAATAGAGATATCCCCACTATTCACTCCACTCGATCGCTCTATCATGGCTCATAGCCTCCCCCCACCTCGTCTTTCCGGCCGAGTGCTTCAACTGGTAAAAGAGACATCTACACGTATCGAATTTGGAAAACTACCCAAAAAAAGAGGCATCAAAGAATGATGTAAAATAAAGAAAACTACCAGGAAAAACTACAAGAAAAAACCACAAGAAAAAATGGAGCCTTTACCTTGTCAAAGTTACATGATAGACTGTCACATTTCTCCGAATATCTTGGTACATGTAATGACATAATGAACTCGAGAATTCCAAACATCCCAGTGGTGCTGTAGACTTTCAAGATTAACAAGTAAAACGGAACATAAATAATTTTTTGTAATCAGTCTAACTCTAAATAGATGCTCTTTACGTGTTTCCTTTCTTTTTAATTTTGTCCTTTTTCAACAATAACAAAGGCGTCACATAAAATATCACACTTACTGCAAGAGGTTAAGGCGACACGACCTCAGTCATCGGGTCGGCAACACCATAAAGTTCTTGGATGGAATTAAACTAAATAAACAAAAAAAAAAGAAAAAGAAAAGAGCATTAATCTGGATTCTTTTCAAATAGTAAGTTTGGTAATACTCGATTTGAATTGCTCTTGTTTACCAAATTCGGATGGTGTCGCACGTGAGCTGCATGGAAACTGGCCATAATTTTTGTCTCACTCGTCGGTTTGGCGCTTAATAGCTGCAGTTTCCGAGGGTGGGGCAGCCTCTTGATATGTTGTTCTGCCCCACTATGCAGGACCCGCATATTTATGGTTGCTTCGCTAATAGGAAATTTTGTGCAGCTTAGGTGATGGGCAACTTTTCTACTCAGTTCCTCGAAATACCGATGGACTATAAGAAGATGGTTGTTTCACATCTTTCGTAAAAAGGTACTTTATTTCGTTGTTCCTTCTTTTCATCATCTTTTTTTTTTTTTTCTAATACATCTTCTGCCTTTTTTCCATCTACTTCTTCAGTTGGTAATTGTTGTTATTTTACAACTAAGTCATATATATCCTTTAAGTTATTTTACACTCTTTGCTATATTTAAGTTAAATTTCTGAGAAATTTATCCAACCTATTCCATTCTGTTCTTTTTGTCTTTTTTAAAAAAAAACAAAACATAAAGGCTTATTATTAGAAAATCATCATGGGTTTTTTCAAATCCAAAAAAGAGGCACCCAGAGTCGCCGCCCATAATCCCATCGCTGATAAACCCAAGCGTACTGATGAACACATTGAAAACGTTGCTGATGAAAATGGTCTTTTGCATAAGGAACATAAAAAACAACCTAAACTTCCCGGTAAGATCCATATTGATGGGAGACGTGTTTTAACTGAGAAAGATTGTTATGACAAACTTGGTTACTCGTTCTCGTGGCAAAAGAAATGGACAATCTTGACAATTATCTTTGCTGTACAAGTGTCCATGAATTTCAATACATCCGTTTATCCTAATGCTATAGCTGGTATATCCGAACGGTTCAATATGAGTGAACAAGCTGCTCGTACCTCTCAAATGATTTTCCTTGTTGCATATGCTTTTGGTTGTGAGTTATGGGCTCCTTGGAGTGAAGAATGGGGCCGTTTCTGGATTTTACAATCAAGTTTATTTTTGGTCAATATTTGGCAAATTCTTGGTGGTTGTGCTCCCAATTTTGCGGCTGTTTTCATGTGTAGATTCTTGGGTGGTTTATCCTCAGCTGGGGGTAGTGTTACCTTAGGTATGTGTGCTGATCTTTATGAAGCCAATGTTCAAGGTTACGCAGTAGCTTATATTGTGTTATCTTCTGTTGGTGGTTCTTCTATTGGTCCTGTATTTGGTGGTTTGATGCAACAACACTTGAGTTGGCGTTGGAACTTCTGGATCCAACTTATCTTTGGTGGTGTGGTCCAGATTGCTCACTTCTTCTTGGTTTCTGAAACCAGATCTACTATTTTAATGGATAGAGAAGCCAAACGTCGTCGTGAATCAGGTGAAGATCCCGAAATTTATGGTCCTGGTGAAGTTAAAGATCCTCTCACATTCTCTGAAGTCATTAGGATCTGGAGTCGTCCATTCGAAATGTTCATTAGAGAACCTATTGTCTTATGTCTCTCGCTTCTTTCTGGGTTTTCTGACGCCTTGATTTTCATTTGTATGGAATCATTTACTTTAGTTTACGAGCAATGGCATTTCTCCACTACTGCTTGTGGTCTTGCATTCCTTCCTGTTATTATTGGTTATTTTATTGCATATGGTATTCATTTACCTGATGTATGGCGTCAACAGCAAATTCTCACCAAACACGGTGAAGAAGCTCGTTTCGCTGAACGTCGTCTCTTGCTTCTTTTATTTTTGGCTCCATTAGAAACCATTGGTTTGTTCGGTTTTGGTTGGACTTCAATGGGTCCAGCTTACACCCCATGGATTGCCCCCATGATATTTTCTTGCTTAATTGCCATAGCAAATTACAGTATTTATATGTCCACCATCGATTATATGGTTGCAGCATATGGTCCTTACTCTGCATCTGCTACTGGTGGTAATGGGTTTGCTCGTGATTTCTTAGCCGGTATTTCGGCCATGTATGCTACTCCTATGTATAATAACATTGGAGGTAAATTCCACTTACAATGGGCAAGTACACTTCTTGGGTGTTTAGCATTGTTAGTGGCACTTCCTATCTATGTGTTTTATTGGAAAGGTCCCGAAATTAGGAGAAGAAGTAAATTCGCCCAGACCTTGGCTGCTGATCGTAGGGTCCTTACGATGTATAGTGACGACGATGCTGAGAGTACGTCTGGTTCAAGTGAACCAGCTTAGTTTTTTGACATTGTGAACATTTTTATAATATTTAGATAGGTATTAATTTATGCTTTCTTAGATTTTTTGTGCTCTAAAACATCATTCTTTGTTTTTATCGTAGGTATAATCAAAAACTGTTTTAACATTAAAAAAGTCGATTGCGAGAATAATTTCTGTTTAAACAGTGGTTTGATTTGTAAATCTATACCTATAGTTTGTCCGCTTCGATAAAATCAGCCACAATCCTGTATTTATTTTCATCTTTCCTTCGCTCTTTATTACTATTTTCATTTTTGATTCTCCACGAGGTGATTTGGCAAATAAGATGGACAATCAAAACTATAATTAATTGTATTTATTGAACAATAATATTTGTAATGATAAATCCCTCTTCTTCAAGTACACACTTTATTCCTTAAACAAAATGAGTAGAAAGGACTATGTGTTTAATGATTGCACTTTTTCTTTCCTTTACTGTGAATCTAAATAGGGCATCCAATTCCTAATCGAAAGTTAGCTGGCATTTTTTAATTTTCTTGCGTCTGTTCAAATGAGCCCTTCATCGGCGAATTGATCCGAAACGAACAGGGCATTGATCGGAGGACAGCACCCAAGGGACTTTCACAGTCATAAATCCTCCGAGTAACTAAGGTGTCCAAATTCAACTATCGTGCGCTTCCATTGGTCATGAAAATGACTACTTCCCAAAAGTTGAATGTCACGAGCGAATCAAAAACTACAACTCCAGGCCTAACCCAAATGACATCATAAATGTGCCAGAGCTTTATGACTGCGGTTTTACATTGTGCGATGACCACCAGTATTTGTTTGGGGGCTTCTTAATATTTATGGAATCCTTGGAGAATCAACTTGAGATTATTAAGCCAGTCACCTTCAAGAGTGGTTTCTGGAACCTTGGTACTATAAGAGACCTTGTAATCACCCATAATGGTATTAAGGTTGAAAACTTAAGAACGGTAGCTTTTCTTTATCGATTCCTCGGATGATCTTCAGAATGGTTGAGTATGAACTTTTGGAGCTCTCTAAAAGAAAATCAGGTTTCGCAGCATCAGGTTAGCCCCAAAGGTTGGAGTTATACCAATACTAGAGTATACGTGTGCTGGTTTGATACTGTATTTAAACCTACGTATATTTTCTTTGAAATTTTGCAACTTTGATAATTTTCCCAGAATTTTTAAAAAATCAGTGCAAATTTCGTAAAAATTCAATGCAAACCTTTGACTACACACTAAATGAAAAATTTTTCACTTTTTGATTAAAAAAAAACTTAAAAAAATAAAAACTCGTAAGGGGGTTTTTTCACAGGAACGAGGGAGATGTACGGAAGGTTATCAACTAAGTTATTTAACTTAATATTATACATTTTTTAAGGTATTTGTAAGATTAAAACAAAGAATAGAGAATAAAATGTTTCTACAATCGTTCATTATGACTTATAAGGAATCAATTCATTTATATATGTATATATATATATATAAAGTTGCCCGGCATTGATAAGGGGCTTAATAAATTAACACTGGTCATAGATTGATAAAGTGAAAAAGTAGTGGGTGTGCTCAAATGTTGCTTATACTTTTCCCTTGGAAAACAAAACCTGGGGAAAGAAGAAAATTAAAATAAATCGCGTAACAAAATTTAAATAAATAAAATAAAATTTGTACAGAAATAAAAGAGAATAAGTGAGTCACGTCATTTGTTTGATTTAGTAAAGAGTGTATTCAAGTTTGCAAT
>JAJMSM010000102.1:0-44597 GCA_030578475.1 Hyphopichia wangnamkhiaoensis
AAAAAAAAAAAAAAAAAAAAAAAAAAAAAAACACTTTATTTTACATTACTTTAATATTTACATTCCATGTTTGTCTCATTTGTTTTCCGAGGCAAACATTAAGCTTATATATCAATAATGTAGCTAGTAAACATCGAAGAAGAGTCAAGAAGTTATTCCAGTCCCCAGTAATTAACTTATAATTTGCAGCCACTTAATCGCAAAATTTAGCGAGCCCAATTTAAATCTTAATTAATCAAGGTCGATTAGTTCTGTATTGAAATTCTATGTAGTTTCTGGATGCAAAATGATATCCTATATTGCTTCAAAGGCTATACAAATGGTGGTTGAGACAACCCAATTAAATATCAAGGCAAGTCCAATTTTCCGGTCTAATTTCCACGAATTTCTAGGTACGGCTACCAAAATCATCACCACATTAAGTACAAGAGCTATGCTAGTTATCGTTAAGGTAGTCAGATATTTGATGTCGATCTGCAGTGGTGAATTTCCGGAGGTCATCAAGATGAGTCCAATTAAACCTAAAGAGCAAAGAGATAGCAAAGGTCCCCCAAAGCATGCTCCAAACGCCATCAAGGGCATTCCCATATTAGCAATGGTTAAGTTGGAAATGAAGTCGCCGATAGAATTACCTAGAGCAAATACGGTAATCCCAAGAATAGAATCACTCAAGTTAAAGATAACTGACAATGATTTTAACACGCCAATTATCTCGGTAGCAAAGATGGAAATCCACGAAATAGCCACGATGAACCCCAAAATTGCTCCGCTATAATTGATAAACTTAGTTCTGAGCTGTTGCGTGGATGAAATATTATCGGCATATAAGTATTTTATCGCTGCTGGGCCCGCAGCACACGATATTAAAAGTCCAAGAGGCAACCTTAAGGTCCAGAATAGAAGAGAACTCTGACCACTGAAGAAATTCAAATTAATAAAGTTTATAGCCATGAAAACTTGGATTTGTAAGAAGATTTTGTCCAAATCAAAGTCAAAGTCAAGAGCTTCGTCATCTTCCAATTCGCCTGCGTCTTGTATGTGACTGTATCTGTAGCGCTCCTCCAATAATTTAATCACATACTGATCTCTCACTGGTGTTGACAATTTCAATATTAAAGCTATCGGCAGGCAAAAGATATAAGAAATCTTATTGATTAGATTTGCGTCCCGAAAATCATCCATACTAGGGAGTACTGACTGTAATACACGAGATAAAACTTTGAGGTATGGATTAGATGGTTGGTCTGTAATCAACGTATTGGGTTGCAGTTGTATGGGCCGTGGGTTTGGATCTAGTTCCTCAACCTCACCGTCTTCCTGGTCTCTATACGGTTTAGGATGGGAATGGGGTAGTTGAGTGGGAGAATTTTCCTGGGAGAATCCAAAACGAAGCGACCCAGCTGGTGCAGTTAATGGGCGATTATTATTGCCATCCAAAAAAATTCCGCCACCTTGACGGTGAGTTGTATGATTGGACAATTCTTTTATTAATTTTTTCAAACCGTAAGAACCTGTTTCTACTGGAGCTTGTTCAGCGCCTCGATTGTGATCATGAGTTTTGAGAAAATTATCAAATTCAACAGAGTAACCATCAATATCAGTTGTGTTATCCAATTCGTCGATGGTTGGTAGATTAGCAATGTTATCAAGAAAAATATCATCAATGTCACGATTGGCGTGACGGTGGTTATAATTGATATTATAATTGTTTCTTGAGCGTAGGTACAGAAGCCTTTTTTTAGCTTGGGCTTTCTGAAGTGTATGACTGAAGATGACCACAACAACGTAGACCACGTAGATAAAAACCAATAGTATACAATTTATGATTCGAAGTTTCCCACTTATGATTGATACGAATACAATAAGCGATACTCCAAGGTAGAATCCCACGTCTCGTAAGAAAGGTTTTTCTGGTACGGTGAAGGGACTTATGACTGCCATTGATCCAATAATCACGGTGGTTATGAATAAAGAGGCACCCATCAATTCAGCAATTGCCAAATTCCCCAGCCCGATCACCATAGCTTTATAAGTGCTTAGAACATCGGGGGCTCCATTACCAAGGGCCAATAATGTCAATCCGGCCAAATTGTCACTCAACTTTAGGAATTTCGATATCGTATATAAGTTGGGACAGAGAAAGTCACTGGCAGTTATACCCAAACTGATGAAACAAGCGAGTAAGCTGATAATGAGCGGAGTGATCGAGACTAAACGATGAGACGTGAAATGACAGTAATAGATCGATAAATAGTTGATATGGCCCGGCTGATAGTCTTCTGCATTGCAGTGTTGTCTAATGAAGGTACACTGTTCCTTTCTCGGTATGGTATGAACGTCATGGCAACTGGTATTGGACTCCACGTCTCTTTCAAAGATGACGTTGATCAGCGGCAAGCCCAGCCCCATATTAGGATTCATGCCATTTCCATAGCATGTTGCGGAGCTGAATAGTAGGCCCAATACCGACAACTTCCAATTGAATCTCATTATACGCTCGAGGACATCAATTTGAGTTGAGTAGCTTTCAGGCTTATCGAAAATAGAACTTTCAATTCGACTCTTCTCGAATGCTTCTCTGCTGGAGGCTAAAAAAAGAAGAAAAAATCAATCAATCGCGTCGTGTACAGGAAGAGGTTTAGCATACGAGGCTGAAAAATTGATAAATCAGGTCAAAAGGGCTGAATAAACTTAGAAGAACTGCTACTTGTAGTAAGAAGCCTAGGGGATTGAAGTCATTCATGCAAAGGCACAATCACCAGAGCAAACGAACGTCTACTTTCAGTACTACATGATAAAATAAGCCGTGAAGGCTGATGAAATGTGAAGCTGATCCTTGCACCACCCCCCATCCGGGCACACGAAGGTAATCCCTTAGAAATAGCAGAACTATTCAACAGATGAGGTGCTGCACCCAAGATCAACCCCGAAACTTTAGTCTCCAGTCCATCCTCAAGAAGAAACACGGGCCCCGAAAGACCCGTGTTTCCTACAACTATACTCCAATGGTCATGGGTCAGAACGCCGTAATGGGTTCAACCTCAGAGGAATGCATTAACGTTGTGAATGGCTGTGAAATTTGCGTTAAGGAAAAAAAGAAGAAGAAGAAGAGGAAAATTAAAATTTTTCATAAATCAGATGGAGTTTGAAGGTTTTATATGATTTTTTTTTCAATTTTTTTGGTGTTGCGGGTAACCGAGATGGAGCTCCGTACACCCATACTTAAGCCGATATATAGGGTTCGACTAATGAAGGTATTACTTTACTGAAGGTAGTTTAACAGTTTACCAAGGAATTACTCAAGGTATTAAGAAGGTAGTTTATTAGTTTACTAAAGGTATTACTGAAGTATGAAGTAGAATTGAAAGTAAATATAAAGCTAAATCAACCGAAGAATTGAAGGAAGTAATCTATGAGTATAAGCTGTCTATGTTGCTGCTGTTCAGGAATAATGAAGAATGAGAGTCGTTATTTAATTTGTTGATGGATAGCGGGTTGAGTGTTTGTTGACTCTTGGTATGTAATGATTCCATGCGGGTGATGACTTTGGAGAAAACGTCGTCGTAGACCTGGTTGCCCCAAAGGGTGTCCATATGTTCATAGCCGGGACACTTGATACTATCGATCAATTTATTTTTCATCTTGGTGTTCTGATCCATGATAAGACGTTTGGTGTTATCGATATCGACCAAGATATCGGCGTCTCCGTACGCCAAGATGATGGGCACGTCGAGATGATGGGCCACGGGGAAAGGAGCGACACGATGGGCCTTTGATTTCAGGGTCGACGACAAGACCGCCAAACTGGTCAAACCGAACTTACAGGTTTCGTCAAACATCTGGAATCTTCTTGCATTGATGATTTGAAACCAATGGGTCAAGGATTTCACGGACGAGTTGGAAAACATGTGGGGGTACCCGATTCTTTTTTGAAGAGGCCCAATATTATTACCGGTCCAACCAAATAAGTAAGTGAGGGAAGTATCCACCACTCGTTCGTACAATTTGGAGCCCATGATGTAGGACCAGAAAGATACCGAGGGCATTAGGGCCCGTTCACCAAACAAGCTGTAGAGAAAGTTATTATCGTTGGCCGATTGTTTCACGATGATCCTGAAGATGGGATGGGATAAATTATTGGGGATCACGGCAGGTGAAAGGGCCACGAAGAGATTTAGTTTATTATTAAGTTCTGGTTTCAAGCTTAGACTGGCGAAAAGCTGGGAACAACCTTGAGAAAACCCCACGTACGTAAGTTGCGTATTGGGCTCGTATAACGATAAGATATACTCGATGGTATCGGGGATATCGTAAAGAGCGTATTCGTCAAGAGAAAAGTCCCAGAATTGTTTGTCACACACGGAATACTTCAAGTGTTTCCGGGAGTATTTATTACCTCGATTATTGCCCAACCATACCTCGTAACCCAAATCCACCAATAAGAACGGGAGACATTTTTCCTTCTTGGTTCCTAGTAAGAAAAGCTCCGAGTTGGTGAGAAGACCATGGTGGAAGTAGGCGACCCGTCTGCTCTGCTGTTGTCGCTGCTGTTGTTCGTGCTGTTGTTGTTCGGCATCGGTGCTCAATTTTGGTTCGAGTTTGTGGATCACTAGTAAGTAGTCGTCCTTGGTGGTGACAACATGTTCTCTGATGAGATATCCCTGGAGCTCGGCTATTTCGTTGATATCGTTGGCCTCGATGATCTTGGAGTATATCGCGTTATTGGAGTGGCCGTGGAAATCGGCGTCGTCTTCGTGTCGTCTTCCTTGTCCAATGCCAATACCTGTGAGCCTGTACAAAAATTGGCTCACCACAAGAAGCTGAATCTTCACTAGAAGAACCACAACGTTGATAAGAGTTTCGACCACTGACATTGAGTCCTGGTTCATGATGGAAAAAAAAAAAGAAGAAGAAGAAGAACAAGAAGGAAAACTTATGTTATCCCTGATTTAAAAAAAAATGAAAAACAAACAGTGTCGTTTAGTTGCAAGTCTCGTATAACAATTGAGGATGCGTGCACGTGAATGCCGTAGTCGGAATGCCCGTAATTCAAGAAGACGCGTACTACTCTACACTTATCAGCAAAACATGGCCATAAACATAGATATATATATCTATATATATTTGATTAACGATAAGAATGAGTGAATGACGATGAAATGGCTGTAAGGGTGTCAAACCGTTGCCTACGGCTCAGCTAAATTTGCAATCTGAATCTCATCAAAAAAGAAAAAAAGAAACGGGTGCAATTTTACCTTTCAGCAACCGTCATGGCAATTTCAGGACCGTTTCCAGCAACGAAAAATGAAACAGCCATTTACTGGTTACTGCTTTTACTGGTTTGTTATTGTTTATTTAGAGCGTGACAGTTTATGAACTGCTGCATCTTGGTAGCGAAAACTGGATCCAAGGTGGCTCCACTGGTGCGTTTGTTAACGGTCGACATCTGGCACAGTTGTGCATCTGGGACAGTGGTGGCAGTGGCTGCTGATAAGGAACTTGTAGGACGATTTGATGTCGATGACGGTTCTGAGTCTCTGAGTGGATATGACAGTTCTGAGTCTCTGAGTGGATTTGACAGTTCTGAGTCTCTGAGTGGATTCAATGACGGTTCTGAGTCTCTGAGTAGATTTGACAGTTCCGATTCTCTGGGTGGCCCTGGTTTGCGCCAGTGGCTCTTTGGATCCCCCGGTTCCTGGGGCCTGTCACGTTTTTGCTGTTGTCTGAGTATTTCCTTCACCTCATCTTGTTCCCGTTGCTCGAATTCACGCTGAATCTTCCATTCAGCCTGGGCTTTCTTATCGATGTGACGGTTGACCTGTTCACACAATCGAGTTAGTTTGGCAGTTCGGCGGATGTTGGTCTGCATCAACGCCTCATTTTCCAGCTTCAAATGGCTGCAACGAACAGCAATGGCCTCATTAAGCCTACCTTGTAGTTCGTCGAGGGAGGGCTGAAGTCCCTTAACCACGCAGTCAGTTTGGTGCTGTCCTATCTCCTGGATATACTCCAAGAACAATTTTTGTATATTGAGATGGGTCTGAGTGTCCCATGCTTCGTTCAAACTATCCATTGTAGCCCCGTACCAATCAACATGGTGTGACATGGTGATGTTTGTGGATTTGAATGAAAATTTAAAAAAAGATGAAAATTGCGAATTTTGACATTTTTTTGCAAAATTACAAGAATCCAACTACTGATACCAAGTCTTCAGCTTCTGACTGATACCAAGTTTTCAGCTTTTGACTGATATCAAGCCTTCAGCTTCTGACTGATACCAAGTTTTCGGGTGCTGACTGATATTACAGTCCTGAGTCTGGCTAAGTTCTTACGGGGGTTTTACAGGTGAAGTTTGATTGTTTATGTAATGTGTATGTACAGGGATAAATAGTATCAGAAGATGCCAAACCACTTCTTGCGAGGTTTCTCCTCCAAGAACGACTGGGCAAATTGCTTGTGCTCATCGAGTTCTCGTAACATCTGTTCTTCTTGTTCTTGCTGGATACGTTGGGCCTCCAACACGTGTCTTTGAGAAGGACGATTCAAAGCAAACTGGCCTTCTTTGGTCTTTCTAATGTCTTCTGGAATGTAATCGGTATCTCTCACGTTCTTAATGACAATCCCAGCGTCCTTGGGGTGGTACAAATCACCGTATTCTTGATCGGTCAACCCAACCAATTTTTCTTTGACGGATAATCGGGCCCGGTAAAAATCACTCATCACGTTTTCCTTCCCGTCGTTCCAACGATGGAAAAATGCAAAATACACCACAATCGACCCACCAATAAAACTACCAAACCATCGGGTCCCCGTGTTTAATCGTTGATTCGTATCGACTTTTCGTAACACTTTATACTGACCGGGGTACAACTCGGACGCAGGCCGTGGGGTATAATTGAGTCGTCTCATCGTCTCGTTCACCTTTTTATACTGCGTGGGGTTCTTCGGTATCGACGAAAACCCATGTGGCTGATTGCCCGGGATCTTGAATTCAGATGGGTACCCTTCAGGGGGTCGTAAATCGGTGGGATCATACGGATTATATGGTGCTTTGGGCGGCGTCCAGCCCTTGGGATTGGGTCTCCGTGTGAAGTCGTCCTGGCTCTTCTCGTTGTCCGACATAATATAATAATCACCACGATCAACACAACCTGTTCTTCGTCGTTGTCTTCTTCCTCTTCTTCATCTTCAGCTTCTTCTTTGTTTTTTGAACTTTTCATAAAATTCCATTGGGCAAGACACGACGCCGTATCAAATGGAGATGTACGGGTGTTTCGGAGGCGAAGGGGACCCCGCGTCAAGTAAAAGTAACTCGACGTGTTATACTTTCAAATGATACCATTCTATTCTTGATAAACAAGAGTGGTTGCTGACTCGAGTGGATAAAATTGACAGAAGACAATGGCCAGCCGTCTCTTGCACACGGTGCTTGATTTTTTTGCGCTAGAAACGTTGGACACCCGACTTTATCCCAATGCCACCAAGAAACAACAGGTGATTAGCAAATCTCAACCCAAGTCCAAATGGAATACGTTGGAGTTTAAAATATACCTGGTGGTGTTTGCGGTGGTGGTGCCACTAATGTATAAGAGTGCCATGGATGCGTCGAACGAAACCAACCCCAATTACCCCCGATTTGCTCATTTACTTAGTCAAGGATGGTTATTTGGACGTAAAGTGGATAATTCTGATCAACAGTATCGATTTTTCAGAGACAATTTTTTTCTACTCATGGGATTGATTTTGCTTCATTTCACCGTACGTCGAGTGGTGACGCCGATTTTGAACATCACCAAGAGAAGCTACTTTGATTTTGGGTTTGGGTTAATTTTCTTATTGGCCGTTCATGGAACCAATTGTGCGAGAATCTTCATTCATGTGGGTATCAACTATGTCATCTCGAGGTACGTGCCGAACCGTCGGGTTGCCGTGGCCTTGACCTGGATTTATGGGGTGCTGACTCTATTCATTAATGATCGATACCGTACCATTCTGTTGGGAGTGTCGTTTCTCGATCATGGATTCAAAGGTATTGTGGAAAGATGGGATGTTTTCTATAATTTCACGTTATTAAGGATGATTTCATTTAATCTCGACTACATCGAAAAATTAAACGAATTGGATCACAGGAAAGATTCCTTGAATGAAGAAGGGAAAAGAACCAATTCTAGTAGCTCGTTGAACCTTGCCACTTTGGACGACCGTGAACGATTGAAAGCACCTTTACCCATTGGCGACTATAGTATAGTGAACTACGTTGCCTACATCACGTATGCTCCCTTATTCATTGCCGGTCCCATCATCACGTTCAACGACTACGTGTACCAGTCCAACTATCAGCAACTCCCCTCGGTGAAAGACTACAAGAGAACTTTTATCTATTTCTTACGATTCATGTTTTGTGTGTTGGTGATGGAGTTCCTTCTTCACTTCATGTACGTGGTGGCGGTTTCCAAGACCAAGGCCTGGCAAGGAAACACGCCCTTCCAGATGTCGATGTTGGGAATGTTCAACTTAAACATCATTTGGTTGAAACTTTTAATCCCGTGGAGACTCTTCCGATTCTGGAGTTTACTCGATGGTATTGATCCCCCAGAAAACATGATCAGATGCATGGATAACAACTACTCGGCATTGGCGTTCTGGCGGGCCTGGCACCGCTCCTTCAATCGCTGGGTCACCCGGTACATCTACATTCCCTTGGGCGGGGGTGGGAAGTACAGGATCATCAACACACTCTGCGTGTTCAGTTTCGTGGCCATTTGGCACGACATCGAACTCAGATTGTTGATGTGGGGGTGGCTTGTGGTTGTGTTTCTTCTTCCTGAAATTGGGGCCACCATCTACTGTAAACGGTTTGCCAATGAATGGTGGTTCAGACACCTTTGTGCCGTTGGTGCCGTCATAAACATCTGGATGATGATGATTGCCAATCTCTTTGGCTTCTGTCTCGGCAAAGACGGTACCGTGGCTCTACTCAAGGACATGTTCAGCACCGCTAGTGGGATCGAGTTTTTCATCTTGTCTCTGGGAGCATTATTTTGCGGCACCCAGGTGATGTTTGAACTTAGAGAAGCCGAAAAGCGCAAAGGTATCGACGTGAGATGTTGAACCATTCATACTGTTGTATTCATGTCGTATCATTGTACTCATTATCGTGTATTCATTATATCGTGTATTCATTATATCGTGTATTCATTATATCGTGTATCCATTATATCATGTAATTTATGTTGTAGCAGCCAAATTTTCAGTCGCCAAAAAAAGTGCACTGATAATTTTTAACCACAGAATTGAAAAAAAACGAAAAGATACTGAAACCGTCTTGGGAACAGGCAAAGCAAAAGAACTCAAGGCAATGGCACCCCCAACTCCTGTTTACAGACAGGCCGATAAACGAAGCCGGTACCACGAACAGCTTAATAATCCCGCGAAGTACCAGTGCCTGCTACGATCACTAACTCAACACGAATGTACGTTCCGACTACTGGCTGACGGCGAAGGACCCACCAAGATCATATGTTTACCGTTCAAGAGGCTATTCCAGCACTGCTTGGTACCGGTGGTGCTCAAGGAAGAGGGCAAGAAGGTGAAGACGGAGAAATGGATCAATATCGAGGTCACCGACGCATCCACAAATGCTGAATTATTGGACGATAAGGAGCGGAACGGTCATATCGTGAAGGAGTTCTGGGATGCCGAAAACGATTTGAAACTCCTCGAGGAAGAGTGGGACAGATCCCAGTGATTAAGTACCACCAGCACGACTATAGCATACTTGTATAGAAAATTAATGAAAAATTGTATATTAG
This sequence comes from Hyphopichia wangnamkhiaoensis, assembly GCA_030578475.1. NCBI lineage: Eukaryota > Fungi > Ascomycota > Pichiomycetes > Serinales > Debaryomycetaceae > Hyphopichia > Hyphopichia wangnamkhiaoensis. The sequence continues at coordinate 9,813 of JAJMSM010000102.1, forward strand.
AGTAAACTTTATATGATGGCTTTGGTGCCAAGTCGGCTCCCCGTGTACCTACATTACATGACTGCCGGAGACGATAACTGTAGAACAACAACAATATACAGAAAGAGGACCATATGGGGGGGTTCTCTTGCTACACAAGAATGAGACGGCTCCCTCAAGATATCCCGTTTACTGAGCCACCACAGCTTCACCGTCATGGAAGTGAAAAAAAGGATGGAATATGGATGCATCGTGGTGTGTGGTGGTTGAGAGCAGAACAAATAGGGCCCTGGTCGGCGCTTAGTAGGTGCTTCCTTCAGCAGGCTGGGGCAATTTCTTGTTGGCAGGAGAGGCCATGGCTTTTCTCAATTCCAACAACACGGTTTCCATGGTGTATGATCTTTTCCAATTCTTCAAAGTGTCAAACTCTTCCACAACCACCTGACCCGACGAGTCCACACAGGGCAAATTGATCTTGGATACAAATTGCACTTTTGGTGGCTGGTCCGGATAGTTTTCATCACATACAATCGTTAACGAATAAATACGATTTTCATGCGCGGAATGAGGAGGCCCCAAGATGGTACCGTTCCAATTGGTCATGGTTATGTCATCTTGGTTGGTCAACCCGTACGAAATCGACTCGGCTCCTAAACCTTTCTCCCCCTTTTCTAATTCTTCTAATAACTTAAAGTTTCTTGGACTATACATGACTTAGTTAGTACGTCTTCCTCTTCTGCCAGTTACAACAAACATCTCGACACAAACGTCGAGTCGGTCCTCCAATTTAAACATACACTTTGGACATGATGGTTGGTCGTGGTATCGTTTTTATAAGCCTCTGTGGTTAAAAGATTTCAAAAGAAGAGTAACTATTCAAGTATCGCTTGCCAATTTTCCCCTTTGATTCGGTTTCGCATGAGATTTTAAGGTGGGTTTTTTGACACTCACTAAAAAAAATAAAAAAAAAGACCAAAAAAAAAAAACATAAATAAAAAACCAAAAACAAACGAAGATTGAAGTCAACTTGCAATAAGTAAACGTGACAGAGGCCATGACGGATACAGGATCGTCGCCGTTCGTGGAACGGCCCAGAGATATTGTGGACGACAACTCAGAGTACAATCTCAGACAGGTGATATCGAATCTACAGTTCCAATTATCGTCAACGAGGTCAGAAAAATTGTTGCTAGAACAGGGAAAGGAATCATTGGCCAGCAAGTACGAGGAGTTGCTCTCGAAGAAGAACGAGGAGGTGACCAACTTACAGGAAAACGTTTCGTTCTTGTATAAAGAGCGAGAGCAATTACGATCAAAGGTTGACAACCAGAAACAAATCAGTCAGCTGAAAAATGACGAGTTATTGAATGAACTCGAACAAGTCAAGCTGCAACACTCCAGTTTATCTAACAAGTATAACAAGCTCGAGTTCAAGTACAATAATATCACCGCCAAGTACGAGCATATCAAGTCCGATCTTAACTATGAGCTTCAATCGAATGATCATTTGAATGAAAAAATCAAGTCCTTGGAAGCAGAAAATGAACGGTTGAACAGCATTAATGATGAATTATCACAAAACCTTAAACTCGCTTCCGATCAGTTGGCCAATGATAAAAGTCAAGAATTGTTGAATATCAATAATAGTTTACAAAGAACCAATAGTCAATTACAACTCAAAGTGGATAAATTACTTCAAGATAAAACCTCAATTGAATTATTAAAACAGAAAAATATCTCGTTACAAAATAAAGTGGCTCGATTGGAAGATTTCGAACAGAAATCATGGAACTTATCGATTGAAAATTCGGAACTAAAATCGAAGTTCGACGACTATTTTAAAATTATTAATGAATACGTTACCCACGATAAGGACGAAACTAACGAATCAGCCATACTTAAATTTGTGAAAAAATTCAAAGAATTGAAAAATACCAACCTTGTGTTGTTTGATAATTACTCCAAAACCCAGAGTAAACTGGTTCAGTTAGAAAATCAAATTAATAACTTACAACTCAAGATTGACAACGAACTAATACCCAAGATTGATTCTTACCACCATTCGACAGTTGCCAAAGATCAAGAAATTAAAAAACTAGAAAGTCAAAAAATCCTCAACCTGAAAGAAATCGAATTCTTAAGAAATTCATTGAAGAATTTTGATCGTTTAAATAAAAATAAACAAGAGGAAAAAGAACCTTCATCAGAAGCTACAAACCAATATTTGACAAGTCTTGAGAAATTGGTTGATCAATATAAAAATGAAATCGATGACTTGCAAAAACAAATCCAACTCCAACACGAATCTCAATCACTGCCCTCAATAGGAGATAAAAGACCAAAATTAGTTGATAATATAAATTATAAGAATGAAATCAACACCTCTTTGGAGAGGCAGAATCTCAAGCTTCAAACTCAGGTGAAAAATCTTGAAGATGATATCAAGCGCTTGGAAACCAAGATTCAAAATACCCAAGAATTAAAATCACAAAGAGAATCATTCCATATTTTACAGCTTAAATCAAATCCTTTCAGTAAAGATCAATTCATCAAGCAACAAACACTAGATGCTCTTCGACAAGAAAATGCCGACCTTCTTAACAAATTTGTAAATAATGACACCGAAGATTCTTTAGAATTAATACCCAAGTCTGTTTTCGCTCGTCAAGAACAAGACAAATCAGTCTTACAAACAAAAGTTGATCAATTGACCAAAAAAATTAATCGACTTAAAACAATTTATGCCGATAAAAGCAAAGACATCTTATCGATAATATCCAAGTACTTTGGGTACACCATTGAATTTATTCCTAGTCCTGTCAACCCTAATGATCTCTCATCAAGAATTAAACTTGTTTCTAAATACTTATCACACAAGGAAGGCGGCTCAAGTAACGCTTACTTGATTTTGGATTTGAATTCTAAGTCTTTGAAAGCAAACGGAAATGCTGAATTCAAGGCCTTATGTGAAGATTTGGTAAATAACTGGGTCAATGAAAGGGGCCAAATCCCCTGTTTCCTAAGTGCTTTAAATTTAAAAATTTACGAATCTCAAGCTCTTTCTTATTAAGTCTTATCTTTTGTACATTAGTAATAAATAATACGCTATAAAAAAATTTAACTATTTACAAGGCTTGTAGAATCGCCGGTTTCAAATTTTTTTGAGTAAAAGTTCATGAGAAACCAGGTTAAGAATTTGGATTGGTGATTTATCAAAATTTGTCAAATTTTTATTAACCGAGTTCCAGACTTCCCCTTGATTTATATCTTCGTAACTTTCCTCGAAATTCTTAACCAAACCGGATTTTTCATGTTCGGCTCCATGCTTCTCAGTGAAACAATGTAACCAACCCCAAGCATCTCCATTATGTTTATCGCTAGATAAAGCTCTTTCAAACCATGACTTGGCTTTTAAAAATTTCCCATCCAACCAAAAGAAGACACCAATACTAAGTAAGATCTGGGTTGAATTATTTGTGCTCTTCAATGCATCGAGGAATGCATTTTTTCTTTGCGACAGTTTACTTATTAATGATAGATGCTGAATCCAAATCAAAGGTGATTCTGGAAATATTTTGAGAGCCTTACTTGCTAGTTGTTGAGCTGCCCCCTTATCACCTTGTCGTTTTTCTAATTTAATTTTTGCTTCCCAGAGAACATCGCTGGTTGGATTTTGTAAAATTGCTGTATCAAGAACTGATCTTGCTCTGATGACGGTGTTTAAATATTGCTCATCAATAATAGAAAGAGAAACCCATATTTCGCTTGAGTTTGGACACTTTTTTGTCCCTATAGAGAGGGTATCTCTTGCAAATTTGTATTGCTTGGAATCTATAAGTATTTGACTTTTCTGTAGATAGAGCTTATACTCTTGTGGAAATATTTCTAGGGCTCTATCTGTAAGGGATACCAATTCATTCTCATCCGTAGCTATATGCTCCCTTGATAGAAGGAACCTTTGTAAATGAATATGTTTAAACCACACCCTGGGAGATGCTTCTGGTATCTTTGAAATTGACTCAGAGGAGATGGAATTAGCCGATTCATATTGAGAAACTTTGGACTCGAGCTTCACTCTTGCTAACCAAATATTTACACTCTTCGGTAATCTTGAATTGGCATCAGCTAATATGAGGCGGGCATTATCGACGTCTTTACCAAGGATCCATTTATCCTTCGCGTACATCAAGGGAAGTAACTCATTGGTGCTATTCAAAGTAACCGCCTTATCATAGTAGTCAAAAAGTTTGTCGAGCTTCGCTTTTTTACTTCTTTTCATGGACAGTATCAAACTCAACCAACTTTCAATATTAGTTGGAAATTTCTTGATAATAAATTGATATATATGGTGCCCGACTTCGAATTGTTCCTTCGATATGAATCTTTCTGCTTCTTCAAACCAGAATTCTAAGGTACTCTCATCACAAACCTCCGATTCTAGAGTGTTGATGACAATGGCTTCGCAGGTCTTACTAAAACCTTCGATTTCTGCTTCCGAAGCTTTACTGAGCCAATCATCTCGGCCTGGAAGTTTATTCCTATCCTGTATGTTTTTATTTAATTCTTTGAAGCCCTTGGAAATTAGTTTTGTCAATTTTTTCCCAGTTATATCTTCTTTCTCTCTCTCTTCCAACTTACATGCAACAATCCACACCATAAAATTACCAACAAGGGCTTTCCTTGCTTTGTTGAGTATATTCTTGGCCTCCTCGTAGTTAGATAAGTTAATCAAAGTTAACCAAAAGTCCCATTCTTGAGGACATAATTCGACTGCCTTTGAGAGTAATTTCCGAACATCCTCTTTAGAGTCTTCTAAATTTATTAACTTTTTCCATAATTCAACGTCAGTCGGTATAAATTCTAGTCCTTTCATGAGGACTCTTCGTCTCGACACCAAATCAGAGGTATTTTCTAATTCGTGGGCCTTCAACCACAATTTTTGCGATTTGCTATTGAACCTGAGCCCTTCATTGACAATGGCCTTGCACATCTTTGTGCCTTCAGAAGTTCTCTGGTGTATTCTTATATTTTCCAACCATATATCTTCATTATGAGGAACTTTATGGCACCCTTCGATTACGAGGTTCTTGGCCACTGTGAATCTTTTTGCTTGTTCCTCTAATCTAGCGGATGCAATCCATGAATCAGCTTTATGGGGTTCTGTTTTTCTCAAAGACGCAAGAATTAAACGTCCCTTTTTAATATCTTGGATCTGACTATCGTTTGTTTCCATTGACTCCAACTCCTTACTAATGGACTCACTATTACTTTCATTTGTCCGAGCCATTTTGTCCAATTGAGTACTGAGAAGTAGTTCCTTAGCCTGTGATATAGACTGGAAGTCAGTCGTTTCATCCTTGACTGAACCAATGGAGCCTGAACCCGACCCTGCCAACATTGAGTCCGGCATGGCATACACCCTTCGATGCTGTTGCTCAAGTAGTCTAGCTCTTTTGTTTCTTCTAGTGATATCACCAACTTCCGGTAGGTTTGCCCACTCTTCTGCATTCACGGTAGTAAGTGCCCGTTTGAGGTCAGAAAACTGTTCCTTGATTTTATTCGATGATTCATCTCCAATTGGCTCATCTGTACTAACCATCTTATGTTTATTCCTCAGTTGCATCTTTTTATCAATCTGCTCGTATATTCGGTCTGCCTCATCATCCTCACGCTCCTTTCCAGAAACACCAAGAAGTCCATTCTCATCGTCATCCTGAAAGTTTGCTTCTTCATTGTCGTCATCATTGTCGTCATCATCATCATCTACTCCATTCAAGTTGGATTGAAATCTTACTGGCCCGGAGTCTGCACTTGTCGTGAAACCTGTCGCTCCTCGACCCACCCCAGCAACATACCCTGGAGGTGCTTCTTGGTCCAAGAACGCTTTTCTTTCCATTGGTAAGAGGCTTGTAGCTCGATTGATATCCTTCAGATGTCTTTTATTTAGATATTAGATATTCTATTTCTTTGTATATCTTGAATTAGCTGCGTTTGTATCACGTGATGCGATTTTGTATCGTTTCGATGCGGCTCAGAAAACTTTTTTTTTTTTTTTCACTTCTGAAAAAATCTTTAAGAAGACCTTGAAGTCATCTCAAAGTGATTTGAAGAAGAGACATACTGCTTTTAGTCTGAAAACATAACAAGAAACATGTCTAAGAGAGGTGCATCTGATGAGTTAGCCCCAGAATCATCTGGGGCAGCCAGAACTACCAGAGAATCATTACCTCCAGCCAATGCTTCCAACATGGAAGATGAGGTTGAGATGGGGGAATTTGAAGATCCATACGGTGACGATTTCGAAAGTGATGGAGAAATTATAGAACTTGATTCTGCTAATGAAGAAGAAGAAGTTGACGAAGACAGAATGGAAGAAGATGGTGGGGATAAGATTGAAGAATTGGAAAGAAAGGAAAGAGAACAAGAACAAGAACCGGAACCAACCATTTACTTACCACATAAATCCAAACCATTGGGACCTGATGAAGTTTTGGAAGCCGATCCTTCTGTTTACGAAATGTTGCACAATGTGAACTTGCCATGGCCATGTTTAACGGTTGATATTTTACCTGATAATCTCGGAAATGAAAGAAGAACCTATCCCGCATCTGTTTACTTAACTACAGCCACCCAAGCATCTCGTAATAAAGATAATGAAATAATCACCATGAAACTTTCATCTTTAGCCAAAACCTTAGTTAAAGACGAGGACGACGAAGACAATGAAGAAGATGAAGACGAAGATGACGACGATATTGACCCTATCATGGATTCTGAAACCATACCATTAAAACATACTACCAATAGAATCAGAGTTTCTCCTCATGCAGCACAAACGGGTGAATATTTGACAGCAACTATGTCAGAGAGTGGTGAAGTATTCATCTATGACTTGGCATCTCAATTTAAAGCATTCGATACCCCTGGGTTCATGGTTCCTAAATCAGCCAAAAGACCAATCCATACTATAAGACATCATGGTAATGTTGAAGGTTATGGTTTAGACTGGTCACCATTAATTAATACTGGTGCTTTACTTTCTGGTGATATGAGTGGTAGAGTTCATTTAACTAGTAGAACCACCTCTAATTGGGTAACCGATAAGACCCCATTTTTTGCATCACAATCTTCAATTGAAGATATTCAATGGTCTACTGGTGAAAATACTGTGTTTGCCACTGCTGGATGTGATGGCTATGTTCGTATTTGGGATACTAGATCTAAAAAGCACAAACCAGCCATTTCGGTTCAAGCTTCCAACACTGATGTTAATGTTATTTCCTGGTGTAGTAAAATCAATCATTTATTGGCTTCTGGTCATGATGATGGTACTTGGAGTGTTTGGGATTTACGTAACTTCACCTCTCAAACCACTCCATCTCCAGTGGCTCACTACGATTTCCACAAATCTCCCGTCACCTCCATTTCCTTCAATCCATTGGATGAATCCATCATTGCTGTTTCATCCGAAGATAACACTGTCACTTTATGGGATTTAGCTGTGGAAGCTGATGATGAAGAAATTTCTCAACAAAGAAAAGAAGCCCAAGAATTACACGATATTCCACCTCAATTGTTATTTGTCCATTGGCAAAAAGATGTCAAGGATGTGAGATGGCATCAACAAATTCCAGGTTGTTTGGTGTCTACGGGTGGTGATGGTTTGAACATTTGGAAGACTATTTCTGTTTAGATTCTCACTTGTACTCGAAACGACCCCTGTCTATACCTTCCTCTTTAGAAAAATAAGCCAAAGAAAAAAAGTATCTGTATATTAGCTAGATTATTTTAATAAAGTTTTGATTTTGACTCAATCAAGATGTTTCAAATGCTTTTTTAGTAGCCTGTATCTTAATAGTTTATATAGTGCAACAGTTGCATGCCGCAAAACAAAAAATCAGGAGGGTTCAATTACGCGGCTGCAAACTAATGCAATAAGCGGTGAGCCAGTTGTTTACCAGCACCAACAGACTGACTGCGATAGGAATCAGGAGCTATTATTAACATATAAGTGCTAACTAAGTTCTGGACTTCTCTTAAACTTTTTTCTTTTCTAATTTTTAGTTTTATTGTAGTCTTTTTTTTTCTTTCCTCTTTTCAACCGAAACCATGAAGGAAGGAATAGAATAGATGTTGAAATTTGGTAATTTTCATATCGGTATAAAATGAACACTATTTCCTATAACAAAGTAGAAGGTTTTAGACTTCTCTTATAACAGTACCTCAACTTTCTCCAAAAAATCCGAAAAATGCTTCATAGATTATTAGTTCTTTTGACTTTGGCTTTAGCCATCAGCTCCTTGACCATTGACCACCAGCAAATCAAGAGGGATGGGGGAAAAGATATTAAACCAGTCAAAGGTGAGCCCACTGGTTACCCTGATACTTGGCCTAGCGATTTAACTAAAAGGTTATTTGCTGATAAGATCAAGGATATGAAAGACAAGAAGAAGAAAAAAATGAAGGGTATGAAGGATAAGATGAGTGGCATGTTTAAGAGTAAGCCCGAAGATGACCTGGACTGCGATGAAGAAGAAAGCAAGCCCAAAAAGCCCAGCAAGTCTATGAAATATAAAGAAGACTCTAAGTCCAAACCAACTCTGAAACACAAGGAGGATGAAGATGATGACAAGAAGGACAAACGTGATTTTGGAAAGATGCTCGACAAGTTTAAGAAGCCTAGTAAGACTACTAGCTCCGAGAAGAAGGATTCACCCGAAACAACTACTGATTGTAAAGATGACAAAACCAAGACTAAACAAAAGACCAAGCAGCCTGAACCTACATTTACTGCTCTCAGTAGCTGTACCAGCGAAGCTCCAAAGGAAACCAAGACTCCTAAAACAAAGGATTCTGAAGACAAAAACTCTAAACACAAGGAGTCCAAATCTAAAGACTCTAAATTTAAAGACATCAATTGAGTAATACTCAACAATTCTCCTAGCTGATTACATGATTTGTTTTTGCCAGCCGCTTTCTTAAAGGCTTTAGGTCATCAGAGCCTCCTGTCATGCTGTCAAAGGGTCGACCGACTCACTATATATATTATATGCCTCTCAAAACACAATATGCTCACTACTTTGATAATTTCTAGCTATATTTTTTGATTATAAACACGTCTCTGTGAATTTATATGCCTTTTGTTTTACTATCTGTTTATGTTTTGGAAATGAAAAAAGTTTCCGTTAATTTCTATTTGTGTAGATCAAGACCTTCTTTATGGTTGCGAAATGGCCTTGGCCATATAAAAATGTGGGTGTACGGATGTAAAAGCTTGGATCATCTTGAAGATCAATATGAAAAAAAAAAAAAGAAGAAGAAGAAGTATACTTCTTGTTACAAAGTCGAAGAAATCATAGCGAAAGATGGCTAAAAAAGATAAGAAGTCCAAGGAGAATAAGAAGGCTCGTGCTGCAGAAAAGCAAAAGAAAAATCAATCTAAGGCAGAACTGAAGTCGAAGAAACTCGCTAAGAAGAGTGGTGAAGAAGAGGAAGACGAAGACATTGATGAAATTTTAGAACAATATGCCAAAGAACAAGCACAATTTGAAGCTGTTCATATTGATATATGCAAAAAACCTACCAAAAGATTGAACCCCGCTTTGGTGGCCAATCCTACTCATAATAAGCGTGAATTATTCTTATTTGGTGGTGAAAGCGTTGTTGGTTCGGCATCTCATTTTTATAATGATTTATTTTCCTATACAATCGATAACGACACTTGGAGAAAGATCACCTCAAAAAATGCTCCTTTACCTCGTTCATCTCATGCAATGTGTGCACATCCTTCTGGTGTGATTTTGTTATTTGGTGGTGAGTTTTCTTCTCCTAAACAGTCTACCTTTTATCATTACGGTGACACTTGGATTCTCGACGCTGATACCAAGGAATGGACTAAGATTGATCAGAAAAGGGGTCCTTCAGCCAGATCAGGCCATAGATTGGCAGTATGGAAAAATTATATAATCATGCATGGTGGGTTCCGTGATTTAGGGACAATGACTACTTATTTAAATGACATGTGGTTATTCGATATAACTACGTATAAATGGCAACAAGTTGAATTCCCACCAAATCATCCTGTTCCCGATGCCAGATCAGGTCACTCGTTGATTCCATGTGCAGAAGGTGCAGTATTGTACGGTGGTTATTGTAAAGTGAAAGCCAAGAAAGGATTACAAAAGGGGAAAGTATTAACTGATTGTTGGTTAATTAAAATGAAGGCAGATCCAAAAGGAATTAGATTCGAAAGAAGACGTAAACAAGGATTCAATCCATCCCCAAGAGTTGGTTGTTCAATGGTTTTCCACAAAAATCGTGGTATATTGTTTGGAGGGGTTTTCGATTTTGAAGAGAGTGAAGAACAGATTGATTCTGAATTTTATAATAACTTATATTCTTATCAAATTGAAAGTAATAGATGGTACAATTTAAGTTTGAAACCCCAAAGAAAGAGAAAACAGGAAGCCGTGAAAGAAAAATCCAGAGATGATGATTTAGAAGATATTTTGAACTCTATTTTGGCAAAGGCTAATTTGAATGATGCTGATGATGAAGAGGAGGTCTCACAAATTGAACAATTGAAACAACTTGAGGAGCAAGAGGATGAAAAAGATGAAAATAAAGTTGAATATCCTGTTGTGAATAAATTACCCCACGAAAGATTCAATGCCACTACTTGCGTGGTTGATGACATCTTATATATATACGGGGGTATTTTCGAAAGAGGTGAACAAGAATTCAGCTTAGATTCCTTTTATGCTATTGATTTGGGTAAACTTGATGGGGTCAAAGTGTTTTGGGAAGATTTATCAGAATTAGAACAATCCTTTGAAACTTCAGATGATGAATTTGATGAAGATGATGAAGATGAAGATGAAGATGACGATGACGAAGAAGAGACAGACACCAAGTTAGAAATCTTAGATGAGGAACCTGAAGAAGAAGAAGAGGAAGAACAGGAAGAAGAAGAAGACGAAATCCCTGATCCTAGACCATGGTTACCTCATCCTAAACCATTTGAAACCTTGAGAGCTTTCTATGTTCGTACCGGTGCACAATTCCTTGAATGGTCTATATCAAGTAACAGAGAAGCCAGAGGGAAGTATTTGAAAAAAGCTGCATTTGATTTGTGTGAAGAAAGATTCTGGGAAAGAAGAGAACAAGTCAGTATTGCTGAAGATAACTTGGAAGAAATGGGAGGTGTTGGTGAAGTTATTGAAAGAAACAGTAATACCAAACAAGCTAAAAGAAGATAAGTTAGAATTTATAGACATGTATAATATAACATTTTTACATTTGAAATTAAGCAATACATTTATATTTTTTTAATCCTTTTTGAAAAAGATATCTAATTATTATACAGGTTTAACGGGGAGAACTGAAATGATACAATAAGACGAGAAAGATAACCGTGATAAATTAACCTTTTCGACCAATCATGCAAAATGTATACCAACTTGATGGAAAGCGTAGAGTAATTTCAAGAAATCGGTCTGATCCAATTTAGCAGCTCTTTTATCTGCAAAATCAGTTTCTTTAAGCACATGTTCGATTTTTTGTTTGACAACATCAGTCATCGAGCTTTTATCATCTACCATCATCAGGTCATCGTTGGCCATGGCATTAGTAGTGGCCAAGTAAGTTTTATAATTTTTCTCTAAGATATCAATGACATTATTTGATTTGAAACCAGCTGCAATGGTCTTATTCTTCCTCACGAACACAATACGTAATAAACCATCCCATTCATTGAAATCTATATTTGGTCTTGGTTGTTTGACTTCGATTCTGACAACTGATGATTCAACTTGTGGAGGAGGACGGAAATTGTTCTTGCCCACTTTCATTATATGAGTGACATTGGCCCACATTTGCACATTGGCAGACAACCTACAGTATAAGGAATCACCGGGCCTGGCTAAAAGTCTAAGAGCAAATTCACGTTGGAACATAAGAATGGAAACACGAGGAGGTCTTGGTTGATTTAACAATTTGAATACAAGTGGAGATGAAATTTGATAAGGAGTATTGGAAATACAAACGTCAAAATAGGGCAATTCAGTCTTCATGAAATCACCAAGTAAAATTTCTAATTTCTTCTGTTGTGGAGTCCCATGAACTCTTTTAGTTAATTCAGCAGCCATTCTAGGATCCATTTCAACTGCAATCACATTGCGGGCCTGTTCCAAAATTCTCACCGTCAAGTTCCCGGTACCGGGACCAACTTCCAACACAGTATCACTTGGTTTGATTCCTGCTTTATCCACAATCCCTTGTGCAACTAATGGATTCTTCAAAATATGCTGACCCAAGTCGGTATTGAACTTGAATACAGAGTTCAAGTGTTTCTCGGCAGAAACGGTCCCTGCGCCGGTAGGGTTGGGTGCCGTACTGAACTTCTTCTTTGGTGCTTTGCCCATGGTGGTTTATAGTAATTAGATGTGTTCTTGCCCACTTCAAATCAGTATTCATCTTCAATATTCAATATTTGATTTGGTCCCGATGAGATGGGCTCACAGAAAAAAAAAAAAAAAATAAAAAAACAAAAAAAAGTTAGCCAGGGCACCCAAACCACAAGCAGTACACCCGTGCACCATTTTCTCGAATCCAGAAATATCAAAACATAAACAAACAAATAAACAGAGAGGAACCGTCTATGATTAATCGACTGTTTCTTATTTACTTTGACAATTTCGTATTCCATTGAGGCCCACCGGACGGCTCAAGACAATAGCGCCTTATTTCCAGCTAGTCTATTCATTGCGTCCATTCTGCTTAATCCGTTGTGGAAGAACAAACCATTCTGTTGTGCAACAAGCTTCTCTTACTGTTATTAAGTGATTATCGCGTAAGGGGTAACAAGAGAAGGTCTATATATTTTTTGTCAATTCCAGAGGTCAAGCAGCCACGCGTGTGCTTCTAGTCTCGGGAAAGATCGTGACAATCGTGGGACCTATTATCGAAGTCAGGTACCAAATACTGGCGTGGAGCATAATTTACGACAAGAATAGAACACGATTTGAGAGTGTTTCAGGAATTGAGTAGATCGAATACAGAGACCTAGTTGTTCCTGTTACCATATCGAGGCGAGCTAGCTCTTCTCAGCATACAACCGAGACTGAATACAATAACAGGAAGGTGGGTTTTTAAAAATTGCAAAATTCTACATTGCTACGTTTGACCTAATCAATTAGACCGGGAAAAGTATTGTTTGAATTTATTTGTTTATTTATTTATACTTGCTTTCCTTCCTCTCAGTGTGAGAAGACCATCTCCAGTCCAGCTTGAACTTTTGAAAACGAGGAATACCCTTTCTGATCAGTTTTAGACAATTCCTATTACATTTTGTACATCTAATTTCACATAAAAACAAACATAAGAAGATAGCGTCTTTATAAATACGGTACATTCCCTCCATTTGATATTTATTTGCTCGTGTTGTTTTGTCCAGTTACGTGAAATATCAATAGTATTTTATAATAGTATGCAAAAATGGTCAGCACCGCAGAACGACCCGAGTCGCTTTCTTCATTTCTCAACTTAATACCCCGGTTTGGGGTATTCCATGAGCTCATGCAAATACCTCAACCAGAATCGAATCAACTACTGCATCATGACTTGCTTAAGATCAATAAAATAATCGAGGAAATTCACACACATTTGTCAGGTTTAAAAAAAATTTACCAAGAACATATCTCCAAAGGTGATTCATATGACCTAGATTGGTTTTACCATGGCAAGAGTGATATTATGGATTTGATTGAAGATACCGAATCAATTGACTCCTTGATATCAACAATCTTGTCCGTCATTGATGCTGTTGAACCATCACTCAATCCTCAAGATTTAACTAAATTGCTCATAAAATTAGAAAATACCTCCGATATCCTACTAGATGTAAAAAAACTGCTCATATTATTAAAAAGAAAAATCGACATATCCATAAATTATAAGGAGATCAATGAAACAATAATAAAATCATTACGTGATGAAATATTACTATGTGTTGAATGTTTCCATAAAATTCTGGATTTAAAACTTTCTTCACCAAAACGTCATTTACCCAAATTTGATTTAGCTCAAATTACCTCCAAAATGAAAATTAATGATTTATCAAACAACTCATATACCAAGGTCAATTTCTCCACCAAATCATTACGCTTACCGACATTTAACGAATTTGATGAATCTTTATATAATGACTATTTGATGCTCGAATCACGAATAAAACCTTTGAAAGTAAGTTTGGAATTTTTACCCATGAAAATAAATGAATTTAGTCAATTATGCAATAAAGTTTTTCCGGAAGCAGTTACCAAAATTAAATCAAGTCATGATGACTTAATCGATACTTGGGAATATTTACAACTTGAATTGGAAAGCTTGAAAAGAGAGTCGTTAGACAAAAGATGGAATGAAATCTTTCAATACCTTATTACTGAAATATCGAATCAATGTGGCGTTTTAAATACTTCTTTATTATCAGGAGAGACTCCAGCTTCATTATTAAATTCCACCACCAATGGGGATCGTGATTTGGAAGATTTTGAGACCATGGATATAATTGGCCCCGCATACAAACTTTGTTCCAATTCAATCACCATGATAAATAAAGCGTTCACTGAAGGTACCATTACTGATCCTGAGTTAGTACCTTTATTCAACGATTCGCTCTTACCTAAATGGCAAACTCTTAATGATACTCTATTAAGTGCACCTCCTTCTACACCTGCATCATCATTAAATTCACCAGCATCCGAGGAAGAAAGAACCCCAACTTTTGATGAAAACGGTTTAAGAACACTTCATACCGTTAAACGCAGATCATCCATCATGGATAAAGGCAAGCGAGTAGTTACACCACCTGAATCCCTCGGAACTATCAAAGAGGATGAGCTGGATTCCAGTGCTAGGACTCCTCAAAAAAATAATAATACTAAATCCCAAATGGCTAACCAAATAACATCGCAACAAGAGTCAGCTCGTTCAGCTGCTTCATCTGGATCAAGCGGCCCACCATCACGTTTCTCCTACCGATCTCGTGACTCTCCTAATTCGGTAGTATCACCTAATGCATTGGGTATCGACTTGGGGATTAGTATTGATCAAACCTCTTCAAAAGCTACTCCTTATAGTATTGAACAGAAGGATAAAGTTAGAGATTTTCTTGCAGAAGAAAATAAGGATGGTAAAACCGGCCTCACTGCTCAACAAAGTAACTTTTTGGAAATGAGAAGAAAAAACCTTAAGCATTCATTGATGAGATTAAATGGAGGTGTTGATCTTGATGAAGATGAAGATGATGAGGCAACTTTGGTTCATGCTACTCCCAAACTTGAATACGGCTTTGATCCAACTTTCAGTGACACAAGAATGTCAAGAGCCACTTTAACAAGAAGCCTGTATAACAAACAAGAATTAATTAACTTTCTTATGTCCAATCCGGGTCAAAAACAATCAAGACTCCCACTCATCAAGGAGAATTATATAATTCGAGGCTTGCCCGTGATCAAAAAGAATCTCATTGATCCCTCTAGAGCTACTAGGATTCCAAGCATTAGTCCCAATCATCCGGTTTTCCATTCTCCTCAACGCATGCCTATACGTAACAATAAAGAACCTCTATCAAAAGTATCTTCCTCCAATGACGGTGAATTGAAACCACCTTTATTTGTCATGAAGCGGAACTCACTACTCAAATATTCTTCTAATGAACCATCTAATTCTCCAAGACTCCCCATGAATAAGTCCAGCTTACCCAAGAAGGAACCTGAAGTCAATAGAGACAGAAAATCAACCAGAGTGAGCGTCAAGTCTTCCAGATCGTATTCCAATGAGTCGAATGCCAGATCATCCATTTCATTATCAAGATTATCAGGCATGTCTCTCACTGGTATTAGCACTCCTAACTTATCATATATCAACAACATGAAGAATTCCCCTGAGACCAACAGGAGAGTGTCCCTGTACAGTAACATTTCTCCATCATCATCGTTAGTTTCCCCTTCGCTGTCAGTGAGATCCATCTCACCAGGCAGAACAAACAGGCCAATTTCCCCCATTAGATCGACATCACCTGAAAGACCCGACTCATCGATCGGTTCTAGATTTGACGAGATTCATTTGATACAGCCACTTAAAACGAACAAAAAAAGTTGGAGATAATACGACAGCATATCTTAAAACAATGATTCCATTACTATGTACAATATATACAGAAAGAGGAAGTTTCTTTACCTCTTTGATCTTTATTTCTTTTCCTTCTCTTCCACCTCTTTTACCCCCTCTTGACCTTCATCCTTTCATTTCTCTCTCTTCTATATTTCTCCACCCCTTTGTCATTTGCATCTCAATACTTAATAAATAGTGTGTAATATTCGTTACTGGTTTTTCTCATTAGTGTCATTATTGTTGGGCCGATTCATCGATTTACTGGTAAACCCGTCCAAGAAGAAATCTTTCCCAAATATCTTATACATCAAACTATTCTTCTCGTGTCTCCATTTTTCGGCTTCATCAAACTTACGAATCTCGTTATTTTCGAGTATTTCTCCTTCTTGCACCTTCTTGGTCGATTTACCTTCTAGTCTTCTGTACAATTCCGCCGACGGGAGCAACAAGATGGGGATCGCAAACAAGATCATGTATATCCCGTAGTATCTTGACTTAACTTCTTTTGGTGCTAGCTTCCAATTTGGTTTCCCTGTTTCAACCAACTCCTTCACAAACTGGGACTCCTTGGGTTTGGGCTTGGGTTTGGGTTTAGGTGGCACATATTGCAGATGCAGATGCTTGAGGCCCTCACGGTGGAACGAGGAGTTAGCAAATTTGCTTTGTTTAGGCGGTTCGGAGGCCATCTTCTTGTATTTGGTGTAAGATGGTATTGTTCCATGGAGTATTAACCAATTTATATTTAGATTTCATTTTTTTCGGTAATAATCTTTTTTGTTTACTTTTCGCAAATGAGACAGAAATTGAAAAAAAACCAAAAAACAAACGTATAAGAAACGATTGATCTGGCGTTTGACGATTATAACAGACTCATTAGAAGCCACAACCATTACGCTAGAAGAGATACACAGCATGTCCGATTTCGAGAATTTACTCAGCCAACACCCTAAGCCAGAAGGGATCAAATTCACTTATGGTACTGCTGGGTTTAGAATGAAAGCCACCAATTTAGATTATGTCAATTATACTGTGGGGATATTGGCAGCATTACGGTCCAAGTTTTTGAAAGGCCAGACGGTTGGGGTGATGATCACGGCCTCCCACAATCCACCTGAAGACAACGGGGTCAAGGTGGTGGACCCATTGGGGAGTATGTTGGAAGCATCGTGGGAAAAACACGCCACCACGTTGGCCAACTCGAGTCATTCAGAGCTCAAACAGGCGATTCAAACTTTGGTAGAAGAACTTGGCATTGATTTGGACCAAGGGGCCAAGGTGGTTGTTGCTAGAGACAGTCGTGAATCGAGTCCTGCTTTATCAAAGGCTACTATTGACGGTATTCAATCGGTGATCAAGTCTGAGTATACCGATTATGGATTGAATACCACGCCTCAATTGCACTACTTAACCAGAACCTCGAATGATGCTAGCTTTGGGGAGCTTTCTGAAGCCGGTTACTACAAGAAATTGGCCCAGTCTTTCAAGAACATTTTCCAATTGTCTGCCAATCAGGATAAAATTGATATCACCATTGATTCTGCCAATGGGGTTGGTGCTCCCAAGATCAAGGATCTTTTGACAGACTATTTGAAAGATGAAATTTCTTTCACTCTCGTCAACAATGGTTATGATGAACCCGATAAGTTAAACTTTGATTGTGGTGCTGATTTTGTTAAAGTGAATCAAAAATTACCCAAAAATGTTGAACAACCAGTACCTAACAAGTTATACGCATCATTCGATGGGGATGCTGATAGGTTGATTCATTATTATCAAACCAGTGAAGGTGTTTTCAAATTATTGGACGGTGATAAGATTGCTACCTTGATTGCATTATTTTTACAACAATTACTTCAAGATCTTGATGACTCTAAACTCAAATTAGATATTGCTGTGGTTCAAACTGCTTATGCCAATGGATCTTCTACCAAATACGTCGAGGAAGTATTGAAGATTCCTGTTCGTTGTACTCCCACTGGGGTCAAGCACTTACATCACGAAGCCGAGAAATTCGACGTGGGAGTTTATTTCGAAGCCAATGGTCACGGTACCGTGATATTTTCACCGGTAGCCGAAAGCAAAATTTTTGCCTATCAAGCTGCTCAAGCTAATAAGAAAGAACAACAAGCCATCAAAGTATTACAAGAATTCACCAAGTTGATCAACCAAACGGTTGGTGATGCCATTTCCGACTTATTGGCCGTGTTGGTTATTGTGCATTATTTACAATTGACTCCAGAAAATTGGGATAAAGAATATACTGATTTACCCAACCGTTTAACCAAAGTGATTGTGGCCGACCGAACCGTGTTTAAAACCACCAATGCCGAAAGAACTTTGGTGGAACCAGCTGGATTACAAGCGAAAATTGATGAACTTGTTTCCAAGTACCCTAATGGGAGGTCGTTCGTGAGAGCGTCTGGAACTGAAGATGCCGTTAGAGTTTATGCTGAAGCCGACACTCGAGAAAATACTGAACAATTATCTCAATTAGTGGGCGACTTGGTTAAACAATTCAATTAGAAAAAAAAGTTAATATATTAAGAGGGTTCTAATATACAAATGCTAATGTAGTTCAATTATCGTTACGATAGTGTAATTTTTTAAATTCACTAGGAGTGGTCAATTTTTTACCCAAAGACCACACTCCTCGTCTTAATAGTTTTGCCCGGGATTCCAATGATCGATACCACGATTCGTTGTCCCCAAACTCGGCCCCCGTCTTGCCCTCGTAAACCACGCCCAACCCCACTTTCAACATTTCAGCACTGACATCTTTCTTACCGGTCCATTTCCAAACTTGGGCTCGAGCCACCACCCGTTTATACTGATCGATAGAATACGGGGTCACCGTCACGTACCGGCCCAACAAGTAGTCCAGAAGCCAGTTCAAGGCCTCCTCGGAGAACGGTTGTGCCGGCTTGCCCCAATGGGCTCGTTCTGGAGCGTCCACCCCACAGAGCCGTATCATCAACGTTTCGTCCTTTAGTTCATTGCGTTTCACCGGGATCTGACGAAGCCACCCCCATCCCATCAACACCCCTCCAGGCGTGTGGTAGAAGCGAAAGTTATCCCCATCTCCCACACGTGTCACCTTACCGTACAACGGCCTGTTATTGTCGATTATTTCAGGGGTTAGGTCCATATAGTTTCGAATTCGACGAACGTATCGACGGTAGAAACGCACTCCGAGAAAGAGCGAGGTAGTGATCCCCGCCAGAAGAAGAAGCACTTTCGGGTGAAGCAACCCCACCGTATCGGTGCCATTACTCGGGATCGGTGCCATGGTCGTTATATCATCTGTCCCACTTCCTCTAACCTTTCACTTCCTCTTCGTCTTCTTTTGATCTCCGTATCAAATTATCCCAATACGGAATTTCGCTGATTGCCAGCTGAAGTGCAGGATTCCTCCCTCTCTATTTTTTTTTTTTTTCTTAGTTCAATTTTTATTAATAAAAAAAAAAAAAAAAACGAAAGGTAACAAATGATGGAAAGTACTGGGGTTAGAAAGGTGACTAGGAGCCAGACCAGACCACAGGATGTCAATAGCGGACGGAGAGTACGAGATAGACCTATCGCAGTTGCTCGCGGACCCGGTGGACGAGTCCAATGACTCGTCGTTTGCGATCAGATACGGGTTCATACCCGATTCCATGGATCAAAGCAAACCACTTCGATTATATCAAACCGATAAAGAGTGCTTGTTGCAAGCACTTGCCACGGACCATGGTAACCAGAATAACAAGCCGATCATTTTTGAAGGGGCTCCTCAGAGACACCGTAAAACCAACAATCCTGCATTAGACTCATACTATCTTTCATTTATCCCTCCATCTACTTCGTCATCTTCAAATAATAATGATGCCCAGGTTCAGCTCAGGCGGTTGAACAGCACCATACGGGTGAGCAAGTCACGGAACGCCGGCAAATGGGAAGACAAGATCAGCCAATGGGACAAACAGCATCAAGAAACGGGGCCCATCCAGTTTCCTCGAATAGAACCAACTGCCAAAAAGGCATCGAGACCAAAGAACCAGCTCAAACAGACCAACAGTGTGCCGCTTAAGAAAGAGGCTGCTCCTAAAATATCGTCCAAGAGACCCCCTACTGCCACGCCGGAAACCAAGAATGACATCATCAGTGAATCGGATTTTGAAGACTTGGAATTGGGCGACGAGCAGGATAGTGGCAACTTCCCCGTGATTGTCTTGGATAACAGTGAGCTGCAGCCAGAGCCAAAGAAAGCCCAGAAAGCTTCCACGAAACCGAAAGCCACAGGAAGGCCAAAGGGCAAGACAAAGAAGGAGGAAGCCAAGAAGCAAACACTGCAGCAGCAACAGGAACAGGTTTCCGACGATATTGACATGGATGATGACTTTAAGGATCTAGAGGATCAACTTCAAGAGGTATTGGAAGAAGAAGAGGAACCAGAATCAATACCATCAACAACAGAACCAGCACATCGCCCAGACTTGGACAAGAATACCAGGGACATTGGTAAGATGAAACTCAGCGACAGCAGCAATGACGCTGACAATAACGAAGATGACGACGACGACGACGACGACGACGAAGATAGTGACCGGGAAAAATACGGCTTCTCTGGTGGGCCCATCATCATCAACTTTGATGACGATAATTCAAAGAAGCCTACTCCCTACAACAAACCCTACGACTCAACTTCCGAGCGGAAACCAATGAGTTTGAGACAGCTCTACGGCGGCAATAATGAGAAGGACGATGATATCAGCAGTAGTGAAGCTGAATAAATTCACTAGGATCATTTCCTCCAGCATTTCTAATTTAGTTCTACGTATTCTCATAAATAACTTAGTATACTTCATATAATTCAATCCACATAATTCAATCCACATAATTCAATCCGTGCATTCAGTCTCCCCGAGTGAACCACCGGTACCTTTCGTAAGCATCGTAATAGTCATTCATAGTAGGTCTTGTGAATCCAGTGCTTTCACAATAATTTGGTGTATTTTTTTTTTCATCTTCATTTTCTGAGAAAATAAAAGACTGAAAAATGCAACCACTACACAACAACAACTAACCAGACTAGACATGAGCCAACAAGACAAGCCTATAAGAGAGCCGCCTAGTTCCAGTGAGTCTAGTGACGAGTCTGACGATGACGTTTTCGGGCCATCCTTAATCCCCAAGAAGAACGAAGCACCTGCACCTGAACCATCAGAGTCAGTTCCCGAACCAGCTCAAGGCAATGTTCCTAAAAAGAAACGGAAAGTGATACGATCAGTGATTCCCGAGTCCATACTAGCTGAAAATTTACCCTCCAATGAGAATTACCGCTACTCTTACGAACAAGAGTCGATAATATCAGTTTTGACCAAAACATCCAACGATGAGCTTATAAACATTGGCTTAAAAAATGGGACCATCAAGTTTTTCAAGAAAAAAATTGCCACCACCAGTAACAGTGGGGACGACGAAGTAGTTGACGGTCAATTGGATTTTATTAAGCAATTTGCTGCCCATCCTCGTAAATCAATTTGCCAACTTTTAGTCAATGATGATAATACTTACTTAGCAAGTATAGCAGAGGGTGATGATAATATCAAAATATTTGATTTACATAGCTTGGATATGGTGCAAGTGATCAAGTTGAACTTCATTCCCAGCACCATATCCAAGAGCTCAAACTGTTGGTTTCGATCAAAAGATAATGCATCCCGCTTGGCGATAAATGAACAGGATACCAATGTTGTCCACTTTATTGATCCAGAAGCAGATGAACAGCTGGAACCTACAGTCAGGAAAATAAATAAATTCCCCTTGACTACAATTTCGTTCGATGTCAAGCACCGATGCTTTGTGTCTGCAGATACCAAAGGGCTAATCGAGTACTGGACTGAAGACGGCGAATTACCCAGTGCCGTTCAATTTAAGTATAAGTCAGATACTGATTTATTTGATGTGGCAAAAAATAAGTCTAAAATCTCCAGTATTTCAGTACAGTCTAACCTCCTTGTAACTAGATCTTATCCGGATAATTATATTCGAATTTTCCAATTTGATACCGGTAAAATTTTGAAAAAAATTCCTCAATCACTATCCACGTATGAAAATGATCCCCAAGTCAATAGTAAATTAATAAATTTTGAAAGGAAATGTCTGGCTGAGAATGTAAACATGTTGTTCAATCATGATAACGCCGTTTATGATGACACCGGGAAAGTGCTCATATTCCCGTCCCCAATTGGAATCACCTACTTTAACCTTCAAACCATGACGTCTATGGCCCCGATTTTGGGGCAGCAAGATCAAGTAGATCTTACCCTTAGGTTCAATCAAGTGGTGCTCCTTAATAAATCGGCCATGAACCAACTAACTGGTCAAATGCTAGCATCAAATAACGCCATCATCAATAACAAGCTATTGAAGAACCCGATCCTCGTTTGTACGGCCCTTAATTCCAACCGATTGTTTGTTTTCAATAAGAAAGTGCCTAGACCTAACGAGGATCGAGATTTCTCCTTATCAGGAACTTCACTGGCGCACAATAACAATACCAATTACCAAACCAAGTCCAAATTTCACACCATCGCCTTGCTTCACACAAACGCAGGTGACATTAAGATCAAACTATTCCCTACGCTTGCACCTCGAACGGTGGAAAATTTTGTCAAACTTTGTCAGAAGAAGTACTACAATAATGTCATTTTCCATCGAGTCATCAAAGATTTCATGATTCAAACGGGAGATCCTTTGGGTGATGGTACCGGGGGCGAATCGATCTGGGGGACCCATTTCGACGACGAATTTAACGCCATGCTAACCCACTCCAAGCCATTCATGGTCAGTATGGCCAATTCAGGGCCCAATTCAAATGGTTCGCAGTTCTTCAT
Organism: Hyphopichia wangnamkhiaoensis; assembly: GCA_030578475.1. Lineage (NCBI taxonomy): Eukaryota > Fungi > Ascomycota > Pichiomycetes > Serinales > Debaryomycetaceae > Hyphopichia > Hyphopichia wangnamkhiaoensis. The sequence continues at coordinate 32,840 of JAJMSM010000102.1, forward strand.
AACCACCGCTCCTACCCCATGGCTTGACCAGAAGCATTCCATCTTTGGCGAGGTCATTGACGGCATAGATGCAGTCAAGATGATCGAAGCCCTGGAAACCGACGAAAATGATCGTCCTATGAACCAAATTGCCATTTTATCAACCACGCTTGAAGCATAAAACGATTTTGCAGTAAATTTTCATAGTTTCTATTTTTTTTCTCTTTTTTTTTTTTTTTTTTTGTTTCATTAAATTTTCATAATACGAGAAACGCTTCTGTGTGCAAAAACAACTAAACCACAAAAAACGTAGAAGAAATAGGGTTTTGGCCATGGTTTAGATGCAGCTAGAGTATTTAGGGACACAAATCCTGATCGTGTTCGAACTGAGGTATCCGCAGTTTGTTGCGAGGGGAGAACCCCAAGGACCGTTGCCACGACCCAACAATAATGATGAGCCGAGTTCACATATGTAGGAAGTTTTAGGGCAAGCCGGTGGAAACGAAAACCGATTTTTAAGTCGAATAAGGGAGAAGAGAATTAGAAATAGACTTTGTCTGTTTACAAGCAGCTAATTAGGTCTGACGATATGGTCAAAGTTTTGCGGTTCAAATCATCTGTAGAGACTGGTTGATTTTCCAAGAGGACATCAAACCGAGAAAATCAGCTCGATGCCATCCTTTTGTGTTACCTGAAGCATGATGATCTGCTCTTGTCCCGGCTACTGTGATGTGTAAACAAGTATCAGCTGGCCAATTCTGGATCGAAATTTGACAATTTCAACGATTTAAGGAACGGGTTCGCAAGTGGCTCCCGTTCATGACTGAACTAGTCTTGGAAGCATATTAATCAAGGCGTAACATTATGAGTCGTTCGGCTAGTCTGTTAGGAATGAGGAGCACTCCTTCGTTCACTCCACCCAACATGTCCCATAGTAATGTGAGGTTTTCCGATTTAGTCAATGCCAAAATTTCGGCCTATATCAGAAGTTCTGATCCTATTATAGTGGCTGCTCATATCATTGATTTTGAAATCGAAAAACATGCTCCTTTCATCAATGGGGAAGAACCGGATTTCGAATCAAATTGTCAAGCAGCATATATTAATAATCTTGGTACTCCCAATGCTTCATATTTCATGCCAGAAAACTTCCCTTCCTCAGCCAGAGTTCAGAACATCAAGGATTATAAAGCCTGGTTAAACAACTTATGTTCATACAAAGGTACATTCATGATCCCTGACGTTTTACTTTATGATGTACTTTTAAATGCTGCCCATAAAATGGGGGATACCAAATTTACTCGATTCATTGAAACTTGCAGCAATTCTCAAATAATGCAAAACCAACCGATACTCTGGCAAAGGATTTATTTCAGAGTTAATCAGCTACTTCCTCACGATAAGAAACAGCACTCGTTCATTTCCCGCATCAATGACATATTCAACTCCGAACTAGACTATTTAGAAGGAGAATTGGTTCAAGAAGTTATGGTGGCAGTGGAAACCTGGCCCGATGAGATCACAGATCGAGAATATTCAATTGTGATTCATTATTTATGGAAACATTGTCCGATTCATATGGAATCCATTTGTAATCGGTATACCCACTATAATGTTATTAAATATTTAAGGACCAAGCCAGAACGTGCCTTCCTAGTTGGCAGTGTTGGCAATTCTCGTTATTATTCCGGGTTTGATTGGGGTCATTTTATAGAGGACCTTTATCACGAATGCACCGAGGTTCGTGATTTTGAACCACGAGCCCAAACCAATAATTATCAAGGAGAACAATATCACGATTTTACCAGTGATAATGTTATAAAACAACCTTCTTGTGGGTTTTGTGGTGAAGCAGGACATAAAGTGAAAACTTGTCAATTAGTAATTGAAAATATGAAAATAGGAAATGTTGTCCGGGAACAAAGTAGATATTTTCTAGCTGACGGAACTCGAATCATGTTTAACCCAATCCTACCCCCAGCCATAGTAAGATACGAGGAGCATCTCATCAACTAATGTGACAAAAGGGGTGTTTGTGTGCATACAAAGATACAAATTGATATCTTCCATTTTCTTTTTGCATTAATACTTATTATTCATTTCATCATCAGTACATACATATATACATTTTATAACTATACAGGGCCTTTAGAAAGCTTATCTTTCATCTTCTTCCTCTGAGAGTTCGGCATCTTCAATATACCCAGATTTCTCATCAGCAGCGTCGGTCCTATCATCGGCAGACGTGGCCGCAATACCTTCTATCAAGCCACCGTCCACTTGATCATCCATCATGACAAGCTGATCTGATTTAGGAACAGTGATGACAAGTGTGTCATCGCGTATACCGGATACAATATTCTTATAATCAACCGGCTTATCGAACCCAACACTTTTCTGAGAGTTGCTGCTACTGTAGCTGGCATTTCCGCCACTGCCAGATTTGGTGGTTTTGGTCATATGAACCGTGATTTGATTGACACTCAGATTGTAATCAACACTAAATTCCTTACCCTCAATACCGCCAATATCCTTCATTTCAACCACATACTTGTCTTCTTCTTCATGCACCTGTAAACCACCATCTCCTTCGCCCATAATATTCATGTTGAAGTCACCAAAAGGATTGAGCATGTTGCCTCCGAAAAGGTCAAGACCCCCGGAGCCTCCAAAATGACTACTGGCCATGGCATTGTCATCGCTGGTACCACCCTGGATCAAAGATCTGGGTTCAGCAGGGTGACCATCATCAAACTGATCTGAGAATAAGTCGTCAAAGAACTTATCTGAGTCGGCAAATTGATTTTGATTAGTAGAAAACATGATTAACTTTTGATTATGTTCCAAAATCCCCAAATTTCCTTGGAGTGATTAATCGTCTTTGATTATATATTTATAATGTGGCAGCAGCCATTATTGCCTCGTGATCTCGTGTCTTGCACAGCAATTGTTGCGAAAGTGTTCCGTTTCTTTTTCCGTTTCTTTTTTTTTTCTTTTTCGGGTTCCAATTTCTTTTTCGATTCTTCAACTACTTTGCTTTTCCATAACCAGATACAGAGATTGACAGTTTTCCACTGGCGGTGCGTTGCTTTATGACATGGCCTGAGTTAAATAAGGGGCAGGCTATGAGCTCTGTTGAAATTTCGCTTAAACCATGTGAAGAGATATTTCCCCAATACAGCAACCAACAGTCGCCAGACGGGTTGAATAAGCAACCAGCAGCTGGTTGGGGTAATAGTCTAAGATTAAACACCCAACTCAAGTCTATACTCTGATTCTTTGATAACAATCTGGTCAAATTGGTTCCCTGTTCAATAAAACGACACTGTTTCCATATTAGGAAGTACTGTCGCAGGTCTATGTCAATTACTCAGCATGACTAAAAAAAGCACTAATTACTAAAAAAAAAAAAAAAGTAAGGTCGTAAAATTTATGGCTTGATGACACCAGATGAAGCCGGTGGTCAGATCATCAGGCCGATTGAGCCACATTGACAGACTCATTTATAAGCAACGAGGTGAATCGTAACGAAAGACCGAAACAGGGGTCGAGAATGGTGCTGATATAAAAACAGAGACCATTTGCATATGAACCGAATAATTTTCCTTCTGATTGTTACTTGTTTACTACTTCTCATGATAAACAGAATCATGCCAAGTTCAACTGCTGCTATTAAACCGATCATAGCCAACCCGAAACCATTTCCGACTTTTTTTTTCAGTCATGGAGGTCCCACTTTCATGTATGAAGAAGATAATTTTGGGAATAAGGGAGCCTGGCGTACAATTAAGAAATTGGGGACCAAGATTAAACAAGAATGGAAACCCGATTATATTATAGTAGTCCTGGCACATTATCAAAGTTCAGGATCTAATTTGATTGAAATTGCTGCTCCCTCGGTGCAACCAAGCTCCAATGATGAAAATAAGCTAATTTATGATTTTTACGGATTCCCACAGCACATGTATCAAGAAGAGTTCCACACCAAGTTTGATTTTAAAGTGGCACAACAGGTCAAGCAAGAACTTGAGTCAAAAGGTTTTAGGAGTCAACTCACGAAACGAGGCATTGATCATGGGGTTTGGGTTCCTTTCAAAGTAGCATTTCTGGATTATAATACGCTATCTAAAACGCAGCCGGTAGTGAAGGAACTTGATCTTCCTGATACTTCGGTTATTCAAGTATCATTAACAGGAATGGATCGAGACTTTGACCTGCACTTCAAGTTGGGCCAGGCCCTTAGTAAATTTAGATCAAATCTTATTTGGGACGAAGACAAACAAAAATACTTGAAAGGGTTGGTTATTTGTTCTGGTATGTCGGTGCATAACTTACGAGACATGGGACACTGGGTCAATAGGCCTGGTTACGTGATGCCGTACGTGAAACCATTTCAAAAGCTATTGAAAACAACGTTGGTAAACGACGACACCTTACTTCCTAATTTGAAGCTGTTCCAAACTGACCATAAAGACTTGCTATATAAAGCCCACCCGACTTTGGAACATTTCCTACCAGTAGTGGTTGCTAGTGGACTCATTCGAGAAACCCCTCAAGAACCCATCAAAGAAATCTACAATGCCGATCATGGAAGTTTGGGTTGGGGTATTTTCCAATTTGGAAATGACTATTAAAATTAATCAATAACATAAAAAAAAAATTTATAGATCAGACTTGTTAAAAAATGCTTCTTTTTAGGAATAAATGTGTAATTGAAATAAATAAATAAATATACAGAATAGAAAAAAGTTAAATCTAACAATTAATTTTTCAATAAGTTTTGTAAAGCACTTGCAATACCTTGTTCATCCAAACCATCCAAACTGTTCTTGACTTCTCTGCCTCTTTCGAATCTGGCAGTTATGCTAGGTGGGACCCCGTAGGATTCTCTAATCAAAATGGGTAATTTATAGTTCAGTTGAGTCTTCAAAGCAGGATAATTATTGGCCAAAAACTTTCTTAATGGTATGGAAGCTTCCCCAGTTTGTGACAAGTGGAATCTCAATTCCTTTAATGCGGTGGGCAAGACGAACTTGGACATGTTGTGTATGTGTGTGTGGATGCAACTAGCGTTCTATCGTGGGAACAGATGGTGATGGGCTCCATCTACTTGTTATTCCCTTATTCTTTCCATTACATATTATAATTTCTCTGCGTTTAACTGGTTGATCGAGGCAGGTAGTGCGCGACACATAAAGGAAAAGAGCCCATCACGTGATGAATGGAACCCGTACACCAAAATAACGCCCAAAGTCAGCTGTTGGCTCCAGGATGCAATAAGCACTACGAAAGAAGCCAGATAAGACCGAGTTTGAGTCGCTACACCGAGATGACTGCCTGGGAGAATGAAAGTAGCCCCGATTGACGGGCCTTGTTTTCTTGCTAGTTTATCTGTTTTTGTTTATCTTTTTTTTTTTTCTTTTTTTTTTTTGCATTTATTTTATTTAGCAGTAAATGGAGAACACCGAGAAATCATTTCCGCCATCCCATGCCTGGTAGCACTTCACGTTTCCCCTTCACAATTACACTGGCACTGAGTCCTGTTAGATCTCCTCAAAATGTAGTACATATAGGTTTGTCTCGGTGATTATGTGAGCAAGGATATGGTTCATTCTCGGTGGAACAGACTCTTGTACCGACTGGTCCGCGGAATAGGTTGCAACGATTGGAACCACCGTATCGCCTAAATTAGAATCCCGTTCACTTTTTCAGAAACACGAGGTTATGGCCGTGAAATTGGCTAAATGTGAAAAAAATAATCTGAAAATTGTAATAAACGGAAAATAAATAATAATAACAAAGAGGATGCTAATAATTATAATGATAGTAATAAATTGGCTACGAGGACTCGGGGGGCCGATTTTTCGCAACGTTCTGAGATGCCCGAACGCAGGCAGAAGGGGCAACAGGCTGAAAGTATATAAACGCATTTCAGGCCCTTCCAAAAGTCATTGTTGATTAGTTCTGTTCATTCAGGGAATATCAACAGCTGCTCTACAATGTCTCAACCTCAATTATTGACCGAAAAGGATGCTTTGCTCCTTCAAGAAGCTGATCTTGAAAATGCCCGTCCAATCAAGGTGCAAAAAAAATCAACCATCAGAAAATTGATGAACTCAGTCTGCTTATTTCTTCTTGGGACTTTAGCAGCCACCTACTTTCTCGTGAGCCATGACTCATCTGCCTCGATCAATCGGTGCTGGGTGAATTTTACCAGTATTTTCAACGTTTTCGAGTCTGCTCCTCCCACTGTTCTTACTGTGGAAGTATTTGAAATTACTCCTCCACAAGTCTTACCAGTTGGAGCCTTTGTTTCATCCCAATTACTTTTCAATAACACTGCTTTGGTCGATGGGGCCTCCGCTGACTTCACCACTCCTGATGTGTTTAACTTTACCGATGCCTTTGTCACTGTGAATTTTACCAACTCTGACTCCACTGGGGCTCGTGCTTCTCCTTTGGTGGCTGAAATCTCGGTGGGTGATTTCCCAATTTGGAGAACATCTACCCCTGTTTCTAAGCTCAACGCCATCACTCAAACTTCCACCACTAAAAATGTCACTGAATTATTATACTTGTTTGAATCCAACCAAACAGTGAAAATTAGCTTCTTAGAAGGTGACTCCTCTTCTGTTTCCGTGTCTTTGGAATTGACTTTATACAACGATACCCTTGCTGGTGCCTCCACTGACAAAAAAGGACCTGTTTCTGTTGAATCGATTTTTACTGGCCAAGGTCCTGCCACCAACGTCTACTCTTTGGGCCAAGGGGTGAAATATCCTTTGGAAAAATTTTCCGTCACTTTACCCCAAGTTAATTACAACTCCACGGTTGCAAAACTTTCTCTCTTGGCCTCTGCATCTGAAGATGAAGTCAATTTCTACAAAAATGATATCTCTGCTGCTGGACAACCAGCTGATAAATCCGGTCCTTTACGTCAATTGAATGTGTTTGCTAACGACATTTTCCTTGGATCTATTGCCCCTAAACCAACTCTTTTCCATCCTGACTTGATTTCAACCAACGAAAACACCTCTAACTTATGGTCTCCATTGGCTGATACGGGTAGTTTCACTGGATTAAACTATGAATTCGACTTGGTTTCTATCTTGCCCTTATTGTGGGAATCTAGTGTCACGTTAGATGTCGTTGTCACTTCTCCTATTACTGTGGCTACCCCTTTTATCCCTCCAACAGTTGATAAAAACGTGGGTGCTGTCACTGCTGGTTCTTGGTTCCTTTCCGGAAATTTCTTGGTTTGGGAATCTAAAGCAATTTCAGAAAGTATTGGTGAAGTCTTAGACTTTTCCTCTTCTCAAACTGGTTCTGGTGTTTTAGTTGAACCTCCCGCCGCTACTCCCTGGCAACCAACCATTAAGAATCAAATCGTGAGAGCTTCTAGTGATGCCGGTGTCATTTCTTCTTTCAACTTCACCTTAGCTGATAATTCCACGGTCAACTACACCATTCATTTCAACTCTTCAAGCCATTTTATTTCTACTAAACAATATAGAAAACTCAATACCGTTGCTGGTCCCCCAGGTAGTGGAGCTTCAGTTTCATCAGAATCAACTAATTTATTATTGGAATCAGGTATCAAATCAAGCTACGCCATTAACGATGTTGCCTCTGGTTTGACTTTATTAACCAAAAATGCTACCTATGATTTCCCATTCACTTTGAAAGAAACCACCAAAGTATCCAACACTTCTCCCTCAGGTCCAACTGAGTCTACTCAATTGAGTTCCCAAATCAATAGTGACATTAAAACCAAAATCAATGGTGCCACTGCTGAATCCTATAAAGTCAAGGAAAAGGTTTCCTTAGATAGCGTTGTTGGCTCTGACACCGACATCAAAGTTGAAGTCTCAACACCTGGCCAACTTCCTTTCCTGCAAGAGGTTGAGGCTGTCAATGGTCTCATAATAAAATCCACCTAAATAGCTTGTCAATAATGTTTTACCCTCTCTTCTATTGAGTATATGTTTTCATTTCTTTTAACTCCTCAGGAGTTCTTTTTTTTCTTATTCTTATTTAGAAGTTTATATGTTCAATCTTTGGTACTATCATACCTGTAAAATTGCTCATCAACTTATATCAATAAAGCACGTTATTCTCTGATCTACATATCGACACAGAAGTGCCTTCACCAACTTATTCGGAGCACCAACCTTGTCGCTAGACTTAAGTTTTTATAACTGCAAAATTCTATCATTCTCAAAAAATCGTTGATCCATACGCACTACCCCTTCTCAAATTCATATCGAACTTTAATGCCTTTATAAGTACTATTCCCAACTTCTTCTGGTCCACCAAATTGATTTCGAAATGTCAGACAACATAGAACATCTAGTCAAGCTTTTTAAATTCACCAAAGTTCTCAAAACGGACCCTCAAACCAAGTCAATTGTCTTGCTTGGAAAAATTAACGAGCAAGATGCCATCATCAGCGTTGAAAAATCACATTTCATAATTGAATCCGACTCCAATGAATTCGATGTTCAAAAGGCAGTCGACGATCTACAGGTCATAAATCATAACGATGTTTACTACTGGTCATTAGTGTCATTGAACCAATCATTACCCCAAACACCAGGTGCCAAACTTAACATTATTTATCCTGCAACCGAAACTCATATTAGAAAATATGGTGAGCAACGCTATCATTATATCATGGAAAGTCCCGAAATGTACTCGAAGTATGTTATTCCATATATAGAAGCCATGAAAGGAGATAGAATTAAGTGGGTGTATAACATTTTGTTCGAAGGCAAAGAGTCAGAGACTTTTGTTCATCATGATAAGGACAAAGAGAATGGGTTTGTGCTTTTACCAGATATGAAATGGGATAAAGTTAACATGGACACCCTCTACTTATGTGCTATCGTTAATAGAATCGATATATCATCAGTAAGAGACTTGAATGAAACTCATCTAGACTACCTTATTGACATAAAGGAAAAAATCAAGACTGTTACTAGTGAAAAATTCCCCTTAAAGAAAGACGAACTTCGAATTTTCATTCATTATCAACCATCATATTATCATTTCCATATTCATATCGTTAATATAAAACATCCTGGATTGGGTGATGGGATAGCCGTTGGTAAAGCTATCTTACTTGATGATGTCATTGAAAATATCAAATTATCGGGTGATTACTACAGTAAAAGAAACATTGGTTATCTTTTGGGTGAAAACCATGGTCTTTGGCAGAACGATGACTATAGAAACGCCCATTTGGAGACTTTAAAAGACTAATGTGAAAATCTATAAGAATTAAATTTTTGTTCTCTTTACTATACTAGTTAATATACAAAGGGTCGTATCAATAATTAAATTCGTCAGTGGTTGACCTAACGGCCATTTTTGCCATTCGTAACATTTTCTTTCTGGGATCCTCTTTCTTTAATCTTCTATTCCCACTCTCACCAGATCCCTCTTTATTGATGTTGGTTCCTATAGTCTTACCTAATTTTTTAGGTGTTTCTCTCAAACCAAAACTTTTCGCCAAATGACCAAGATGTAAAAGTTTAACGTTGAAAAATTGTCTTTCAGCGGACAAATGAGTAGCATAAGCTCTAATATGGGACGTGAATGCTTGCACAGCTCTATCATGTGCACCAGTATCTTCCAATAACCATCTCTCGACGTCTAAGTGCCAGGTAGTTGCATGGATGTCCCACTTACCTTCCTTCAGTTTGGGATCAACTTTACCTCCACTTACCTTTTTCTTAGCATCAGGGTCAGCTTCTTCAGCAAAACCTTCTTTTAAAAAATTTTCGTATTTCACAATTCTTAAGCTACCTTCTTTTGGATGAACGGTTCTAATCTTACCATCCACATAACCTTCTTCATTTCCTGGAAGGAGGAAAAGAGTAGCAAAACCAGTTTGACCAAGTCTTGCAGATCTACCAATACGATGCAAATGATCTTCTACTGAGAAAGGTGGGTCAAATTCAACCACATTTGAAATATTAGGCAAATCTAAACCACGAGATGCAACATCAGTACAGAACAATATCGCATGTTTGGATGCATTAATCTCATCATTTTTGATGAATGTCAGGAGAGTTGAAGTTCTTGCTTGTTGAGACAACGAACCATGAAGTTTATATGTAACAGTATTTTCCCCAATCATTGGGGCAGTTAATACACTTGGACTTTCAGTACCTTCAGCATATTCACTTTCATCAACATGGTAGTATGCAACTTCAGTTAATTCAATTTTGCCAGTTTCTTGGTTTTTAACTTTCTTAAATTTCTTACCATTCCTAGTTATGGTTTCGAAATGAAATTCAACGGAATCGGAACAAGAGAAAAAAACAATTGTTCTTGTAGTGGACCCATCATTCCTGCTGTTATTATCTTTAGAAATCTTTTTGAGAATAGCACTGAGAGTAACCAATCTTAATTTTGGCGGAACAACTATCACTTTTTGCACTAATTGATCAGGAGCAGTCATATCTTTAGTAGAAGTATCTTCATTTCGATCACCTATTTCGTTATCAAAACTAGTAGTCCCAGGGAGGGCACCAGTAGATACACTGATCATTTCTGGGTTGTTTAAAACCACATTACCCAATTTCTTTACGTCATCTTGCATTGTTGCTGAACATAAAACATTGACTCTCTTGTTTGGTAAGCCTTGCCATTTATGCATAGTTTCCATGATTTTAGAATCTCTCGTGATATTGTTTGTGATTTTGGTAATTGTTTCCTCGAACCCCAATTCAACCAATCTATCCCCTTCATCCAAAATCAACCATCTTAATTGACTGACATCAAAAGATGAAGTATTTTCCATATGATCAGCAAGTCTACCGGGGGTAGCTACTAAGATGTTAACACCTTTTCTCAATCTTGCCTTTTCTGATTTCTTCTTTTCGCCCCCTATAACTATACCTGGGACTATTTGATGATGACATCTGACTAAAGTTTCCATCACACCATAGATCTGAGTGGCCAATTCTCTCGTTGGAGTAAGAATAATAGCAAACAACCCAGATTCTCTGGTAATTTTAGATGTATTCTCAGACATTAATTTATGCATTATTGGTAATAAAAACGATAATGTTTTCCCAGACCCAGTTTGAGCCTTAACAAAAAGGTCATTTTCCGTGGATAAAAGGTTGGGGACTACCGATCTTTGAACTTTGGTAGGTGCTTTGAATCTTAAACTATCAGTTAAATGTTTGGTCAATTTATCGTTTAAACCTAATCCGTCAAAAGTAGTAGCATCTTTCAATGGTGCATTGGAAGGAAGGTAGGTTGTACTCTCATTGACCTTACTCTCCTGTAATGTTGAACTTTCTTGGTTTGAAGTGAACAATGATGAGACGTATGAATTATTCTTACCCCCAAATTCACCATTCGATTCACTAAATTTGATTCTCTTAGATGAGGGACCATAATTCATTTTATTAGATCCGCCAGATCTCTTTCCTTTCTCATCTCCATTGTTTTGCTTTCTTCTTGTTTCAAAGGTTGAATTATCCACCTCTATAGCATTAACGCTAGTCGAAGGCTTCTTATCTCTTCCCTGCAAAGATAATTGAGCCCGACGACGATCTTTCCATCTTCCCCCAGTGACTTTTGCGTGATTAGGTGCGGGGGTAGCAACGTCCGCAGTTGAGAAATTCAAAAGCAATCCGTCGTCTTCTTCCATTTTGAATGCTGCCTCTATTAGTATGTAATATTCAGTAAATGAATCGCTACTTCTTCTTTTTCAAAATTGCAGACATAATAATACCATACATATTTCACTCTGCTCTTCTTC
>JAJMSM010000103.1:0-44524 GCA_030578475.1 Hyphopichia wangnamkhiaoensis
CTTATTACCCATTAATGGATATTTATTAAAGAAATTTATTATTTTTAATATATCTTTTTTAGAACTAACACTTAATTGTATATATTTATTTTTATTTATAGATATACCTTTTGTAATATTAAATAATTTTTTAATACATTTAAACAATTCAAAATTATATTTTTGTTTTAATTGAAAACATATATCTTTATTTTTTTTTACTATAAATGAACCTTCAGCTATAGTAAATCCTATTAATCAATATTTAAAATAATCTAATTCATTAAATTTTGATGTAATCAAATTATTATTTATATAATTTTCTATATTTAATTTATGACCATTTTTAGTTGAATCATTTATTATATCTTCATAATTTATTATATTATTATTTAATATATATTTTAATGTTAAATATTGTTTTTGTCTTGTTTCTGTTAAAAATTTTATATTATAATATTCAAGTAAAGGTATTAATATATTTTTAATATCTGTTTTAGATATTTCTCATCTAGCTAATTTATTACCTTTTTTAGGTGTTATATTATATACTTTACCTATATTTAATGTTTTACTAAAATATTCTAACATATTTATATCATTTTCATTTAAATTTACTATTAAGGATATATATATATAATTATTATTTATAGAATTTCCTTTTATATTTTTATATATTTTAGATTTTTTAGTGATTCTTATATAGCCATCACCATCTATAAATCCTACTATGAGACTTAATATATTTTTATCTATATATTTTTCTTTATTTTCATTATAAGCTATCTTAGAATTATATCTATAATGAATATATTTATATATTTTATAATAGGGAATCAAAGGTTTTACATAATTAATAGCAGCCAGCTTTGCTGGCTGCAGACTCTGAGGATTATGGCCGCTTTCGGTGGAATTATAAATATATTTAAATATATTATTAATAAAATTATAAAAAGATATAAAAATAAATAAATATAATGGTAAGAAGGGGTTTAACGGAACAATATCTTGACCTATAAATGGTATAGCTGATAATAAATTAGTAATAACAGTTGCACCTCAATGACTCATTTGTCCGTACACTAAACAATAACCCATAAAAGCTGTTGCCATAGTTAATATAAATATTATTACTCCTATTGTTCAAACTAATACTCTAGGTGATTTATAACTACCATAATATAAAGCTTTAGCTATGTGTAAATACATACATATAAAGAAGAATGATGCACCATTAGCGTGACAATATCTTATTAATCAACCTGCATTTACATCTCTCATTATGTGCTCTACAGAATTAAAAGCTAATTCTATATGACTTGAATAATGCATTGCTAATAATATTCCTGTTACTATTTGTATTACTAAACATAATCCTAATAATGATCCTAAATTTCATCAATAATTTATTGAAGTAGGTTGTGGACTATCTATTAAATAACTATTTACTAATGATAAATAAGTATTAGATTTTCTTAATGTCATTTTAATTTTTATTTTTATCTTTACTTATATATATATTTTTTACTTTATCTATTTAATCTTACCTTATTAATAATTATAATATCTTTTATTTTATATAATTATCATTTGATATTATCTTAATAATACCATCAAAGGTGGAGATAAATAAAATATAAAATAAGATATATAAATAATCCAGTTGCCAGCTAAGTTGGCGACTATTAAAAATATATATCTGCAGCCAGCTAAGCTGGCTGCCATAAAAAGAAAATATATAAATATAATTAGAAGGTGGAAAATCAATGAATAAATATAATAAATTAATAATTAATAAAATAGGAATATGGTTTAAAGCTCTACTAATACCGGTACTACCTAAAACTTTAAGTAAACCATTATCAGTATAAACATTTAAAGCACCACCTAATTTAAGAACAGGTCTAATAATTAAATTATTTAATAATTGATCGTAATAAATACGTTGGTTAAAGTAATTATAAATATTAGATTTTTTAGGTAATATATTGTAAGCAAACTCATAAATATAAATTAAAGTTAAAGATAAACCTAAACCTAAAATCATAGGTAATAATTTAAATATAGCAGGTAAAGTATATTCAGTTTCAATAAATGTATTAGTATGAGGTAATCCCATAACTAAATGGAATGTTACATTATCTCTAGCGTAACCTAAGAATATACTATATATAGCTAATATAGACATAGGTATTGCCATATGTGTACTTTCATGTACAAAAGAATATGTATATTTATTACCACGTGGTACATTATAAAAAGTTAAATATAAAACTCTTAAAGAATATATTGCTGTTAATGTTGCAGAAGCAGTTGCTAAGTAATACATAATATATCCACTTACTGTATATGTACCATATAATGATTCAATTATAATATCTTTAGAATAATAACCAGTAAGACCAGGTATAGCCATTAAAGATAATGAAGCTATAACCATAGCTGTATAACTAAATGGTAAATATTCAATTAAACCACCATATTTACGCATATCTTGAGTTTCTGACATATAACTATGTATAATAGATCCTGCTGACATAAATAATAATGCTTTAAAGAAAGCATGACAATATAAATGATATATTGCTAAATCATATGCACTTGATCCTATCGCTAACATCATCATCGCTAATTGACTCATAGTTGATAATGCTATAACTCTTTTTATATCATTTGTTACAACAGCTATTAATCCACTAATTAATGTTGTAAATCCAGCTAATCATAATATAATTAATAATACAGATGGTGTATATTCTAATATGAATCATGATCTAACTAATACATAAACTCCACTACATACCATAGTAGCAGCATGTAATAATGCACTAACCGGTGTTGGACCCTCCATAGCTGATAATAATCAACCATGTAAACCTAATTGTGCACTTTTAGCAGTAGCTGCCACTAGTAACATTATTGCTAATAAATTTAATATATAAGTATCTACATGAGGTGTCATTAATTCTATTGTTTCAAAATCTACAGCATGGAAGAATGATAACATACAACCTATACATATAACATAAAATGTATCACCCATACGATTAAGTAATATAGCTGATAAAGCACTTTTCATAGCTGCTATACGTGTATTTCAGAATGATATTAATAAATAGGATACTACTCCTACAAATTCTCAACCTATAAACATCATTACATAATTTTCACTTATAACTAATACTGTCATAAATATAGCAAATACACTTAATATTATATAGAAACGATTACGGTTAATATCATGTCTCATATAGTCTAATGCATAGAATAAAACACATAATGTTACAATACCTACAGGTACCATAACTACCATAGATAAACTATCTAATAAAATACCATAATTTATTTGAATATCACCAACTGATATTCAAGTACCTAAATGTATTCTAATAGGTTCTTCATAAAAATAAGTTAATCAAGACATTTATAAAATACTTGAAACTTTCCCTCTTAATCTGTAATAAGATACTAATAAACTTAAACCTATAGCTGATTCTGCTCCTGCTAATATTATTATAAATATTGCATATATGGTTCCTTGTATATCATCATATTGACTTCCTATATATATTATTTTTACTGTTACTGTTAATAATAATATTTCTATTGCTATTAACAATGTTATTATATTATTTTGACTTACATAAAATGTTAATAATGTACTTAATATTCCTAACACTTTTTTATTTTATTTTATTGTATTCCCTTTTATTTATATATTCTTATATTTTTAAAAATTTATAATCATATATTTTATATTTAATATCAATGAATATATTTATATATATTTAATGTAATTCTAAACCTTCTTTAACGTAACCACTAAATAAGATACAGAATACATAACTTTGTATCATAGAAATAGCAAATTCTAATGTTACAATAGCTATAACTCCTGCCATAGGTATAAATCCACCTATAAATCCTATTATAGAAGTACTCATTAAATTAAGTATTAATGAACCTAAAATTAACATTAATAAGTGACCTGATAATATATTAGCTGATAAACGTAATCCTAAAGATATAGCTCTTGAACTATAAGATAAAGTTTCAATTAAAACTAATACAGGAACTAAAGGTAAAGGAGTACCACTTGGTACAAATAATCCAAAGAATCCAAATCCATGTTTACTTAATCCTATTATAGTAACACCTATTCATAATGATAAACTTAATGATATAATTGCTACTAATTGTGCAGATATTGCAAATGAATAAGGTATCATTGATATTAAATTAGCTACTAATATAAAATTAAATAATGTAAATATAAAAGGGAAATAATAACCCCCACGAGCTCCTATTTGGCTTTTTACCATATTTAATATTGTATCATATATTGCTAATATTGCTACTCCTCATCTATTAAAACCTAAATATGTTCTATTTAATATACTTATCATTCCTGCTATTATACTTACTACTATTATTAAGTATATTACGTAATTTGTTATTCCTAATGCTAATATATTATTTATTGTTATTAATGGTTTTATTTCAAATTGATCTAATGGTGATAATATATACATATTATCTTTATTTTTATTTTTTACCTATATTATATTTTCCTGGTAATAATTTACAATTTTATGGCAGTCAGCATTGCTGGCTGCAGATATATTTAGATTTATATTTTATATAATATTTATATATTATATTTATTGGTATGTTAGTATATTTATAATTTAATTATTAATATTCTAGCTATTAATAATCTTAAAATATTTGGTAATATTATTGTAGATATAATATATAATAATATAGTTATAGCTAATATTCCAAATATTAATAAATTTACAAAGTAAAATGGTACTAATTGTGGCATAATTAAATTAAATATTTAATAGAGATATAATAAAAATATATATTTATTCTACTATTAACTTAATTAATAGTAAGATATATTTATATATATATATAAATTAGATAGAACTAAAAAATATATATATAATATAAATAATAAAAAGTATATCAGATTGAAGGGACTTGAACCCCCAAGATTCTACACCCAATGTAGATACGTTACCAATTACGCTACAATCTGTAAAATATATTTAACCATGATTTAGTAATTATCAAACTAATATAATTATATTAATTAATATTTCACGAGATCATTTATAGAACATCGAGGGATTCGAACCCTAAAATACTAATTTGCAATTAGCACACCCAACCAATGAGTTACAATGTTCTAATTCTTTTAATGGCAGCCATCAAAGCTGGCTGCAGGATTATCTTTGAGTGAAACGGGAATCGAACCCGTATATGAACTTTGGAAGAGTTCCAGTTTACCATTAACTTATTCACCCTTTATATAAAATATATATATAAAATATAACCATAATGGGAATTGAACCCATATATATACTGTGAAGAAGTAGTATCATACCATTAGATCATATGGTCAAATAAAAATAAGGAAGATAAAATAAAAATATCTAACAGGATAAATGTTGTATTGAGGAATCGAACCCCATACCTTCCGATTACAAAACGGATGCTGAACCATATCAGCTTATACAACAAATAAAGAGTACCTAAGGAAGGAATCGAACCTTCATTGGATGCATATGAGGCATCTGTTCTAACCATTAAACTACCTAAGTAGTACAATGGGTATCTACTGAGAATCGAACTCAGATATATCGTTCCACATACGATTGTTCTACCATTGAACTATAGTTACCTTTTGAGGAGAGACTGAATCGAACAGTCGAAGCACTACGGCACTAAAGCTACAATTTAGGTCTAATTACCAACATTAGAATCTCCCCCATTTGTGGTTAGCAGGACTTGAACCTACAAGGTCTATGCCCGGACAACTTAAGTGTCCTATGTTTACCATTTCATCATAACCACTTACCTTATTATATTATATTTTCATATATATATATATATATTATTTTAATATAATATAATCCTTATAAATATGAGAAAAATTGGAATCGAACCAATATAAATTGCTTAAAGGGCAAGAGTCTTACCATTAGACGACATTCTCAAAATGTAGAAAATAATATATTTGATTCTGCAGCCAGCATTGCTGGCTGCAATAAATTAAATATCAATGAATATATAAATATATATAAAACGTTAAAAACGTTATATAATCACTATAAATAAGAAGAATAATCCTGCAGCCAGCTTCGCTGGCTGCCATAAAAAACCACAATAAAGGGTATTAAATTAAACAGCATATAATAATAAGAATGATATCATTAAACAGAATAATCCACAAGCTTCTGCTAAGGCGAAACCTAAAATTGCTTGAGGGAATAATGTTGAACGTAATGAAGGGTTACGTGATGTACCATTTATTAAAGCTACGAAAACTAAAGCTATACCTATGGCTGCTCCTCCTAATCCTAATGTTGCTATAGATGCTCCTATATATTTAGCTGCTAATGCTAATTGCATATTTTTATTTATTTTATATCTTTTTTTACAATACTTCTCCTTATTTCTATTTTATAGCCGTCAGCAAAGCTGACGGTAAGTTATATTATATATTACTTTAAGTTTAAATATAATTCTCACTTTCGATAACTCTATATTTATAGCAGCCAGCATAGCTGGCTGCAGGTGGTTAAAAATAAATATCAATGAATATATATAATAAAGAAGGAGCATCTCATAATAAATCAATAGTTCATGATGGGAAGAAACCAAGGAATAAAGTAGGGAAGATTAAAGAAATCATTAAAATAGTTTCTCTATAAGTACAATCAGCAGTTAAATTAATATAAGGTGTTTTTATACCACCAGTTAATCTGTTAGTTAATTTCATTTGATAACAAGCAGATAATAATACAGATAAAGCAGCAATAGCACCTAAGAATGGAGCTCTATTAATAGCACCAGCTAATGATAACATTTCACCTATAAAATTAATAGATAAAGGTGTACCTACATTTGAAAAACTTAAAATAATAAAATATACAGATAATAAAGGCATATAAGTTATTAAACCTTGGAAATAATGTATTAATCTATTATGATATCTATCATATAAAATACCACCAACTATAATAAATAAACCAGGAGAAACAAAACCATGAGCTATAGATAAAACTAAACTACCAGTGATACCAGTTACAGTATTAGAGAATATACCTAAAATACAAACAGCCATATGGCTAATAGAACTATATGCTATAATAACTTTTAAATCAGTTTGTCTTAATGTTATTATAGATGTATATATTATAGTTATAACACATAATACATATACAAATGGAGTATATAATATTGATGCATCAGATAATGTAGGTATAATTAATCTTATAATAGCAAATACAGCTAATTTTAATATTATACCCGCTAATAATATTGATCCTGCTAATGGTGACTCTGAGTGTACAACAGGTAATCATGTATGTAATGGTGATAAAGGTATTTTAACAGCTATACCTATAGATAAAGCTAAATATAATATACATTGTAAATCTATAGATAAAACTAATAAACTAGTTGATTGATAATCTGTATTATCTAAAATAACTTCATATAAAGCTATACCTAATAACATAAATAATGAAGAGAATAAAGTATAAATTAAAATATAATCAGCAGCTTTATCTTTATTAGCTGCACCATATAAACCAATTAAAACAAATAATGGAGCTAATGCAGCTTCAAAATAAACATAGAAAGATGTCATATCTTGACACATAAAATTAATTAATAAAATAATACCTAAATTTAAAACTAATTCAAAGTATAAATTACTTTTAACATTATTTCAATTTGATATTATTGATAATGGTAATAAATAGGCTGTTAATAATATTAATACATCAGCTATTCCATCTGTTGTAAAATATACATCTATTTCTTGTCAATCATACATTGTTGGTATAGCTATTAATATACTTGATATTAAGAATATTTGTTTAGATAATCTATTAACTAGTCTTGATATAATAGATGTAAATACAGTTATATATATAAATGTTAAAGTCATAAAATTATTTATTAATATAATATAATTTCTATGATTAAAGGGATTTGAACCCTTATTAATTTTATTAAATTAGACCTAAACTAATCGCGTCTACCAATTCCGCCATAATCATTCTACGGATGCAACGTGATTCGAACACGTGGACTGTTATGTCTTAATAGCTCAAATATTACGCTTTAAACCTCTCAGCCATACATCCTTACCTTATTATTCTTTATTTGATTTCAATGAATATATATAATTTTATTTATTGCCGTCAGCATTGTTGACGGTAAGATTATATTTTATAATGATTATATTTAAAGTCATTAGCAAGCTCACAGTATATTTATATAAAGTATGATCTACTAACGATTAATATGTAATTCTATAAAATGATCTATATTATCATATAATACAGTATTAAAAAAAAATAATGTTAATAAACTAATTATTAACATAAATAACATTAATAATAAATATCAATTACCAATTTTTTGATTTCCAATAATAATTTTTTTTTGTATAATGTATTAATAATTTATTATTATCTTTACCTATATATTTTATTAAATTTAATTTATCAATTTTATTTAAATTTAAATAATATTTAAATATTGATATAACTAATATTTGAAAAATAAAATATGTACAACAAAAAGCTATTCATTTTTCACATCATATTATATGAGAAAGATGACTTTGATTAGCTATTTCATTAAAAATATTAAAATTATGGCCGCCTTCGGCGGGATTATTATTTATCACTTTAAGTAAATGGTCATTAAATAAATCATTATAAAATATAATATTAAATAATAAATATATTATTATGATTAAAGGTGTTAATTTTTGTATTATTCTAATAATTTTATAACCAGATAATTTATATCCGTCTAAAAAAATGTAGTAATACTTATAGATATAAAGAAAGATACTATATTAGAAAATATAATATATATTAAATTAAAAGTTATTATGTGAGTTTTTATTATTAATATCCCCTATAATTAAGAACCTCATCAATAGGCTATAATATAAATAAATAATCAGATAATATCTAATACGTGTAAGTATAAAATAGTAGTTTCAGCACCTACATGAGAAGTATCAGTAAAATCATAATTATAAATTCTTCAAGTACAAACAGCTAACATAATAACTAACATAATCATATGAATACCATGTAAACCAGTTAAACTATAGAAAGTAGAACCATAAACACTATCTGAAATAGTAAATGAAGCAAAAGTATATTCAAAACCTTGACAAACAACAAATAAGAATATTAATAAAGTACTATATATAAAACCTAATAAAGTATAATTTCTAAATCCTTTAATTAAAGCATGATGACTAAATGTTATAGTTACACCTGATGCTAATAATATTATAGTATTTAATAAAGGTAACTCATCAGCTGATATAGCTTCAATACCTGCAGGAGGTCATGACATACCTATTTCAATAGTAGGATTTAAAGCTGAATGTAAATAAGCTCAGAATAATGATGCAAATATTAATATTTCACTAACTACAAATAATAAGAAACCTTGTGTTAATCCTCTTTTAACTGCAATAGTATGATCACCTAAATATGTACTTTCAGCTATTATATCTTTAAATCATAATGTCATACTATAAAATATAGTTATTATACTTAATATTACATATATATTATTAGCTATATATCCATGTGCTGTTAAACCTAATGATAATGCTAAATTCATTAAACTAAATGATGTATATATTGGTCATGGTGATGGTCCCACTAAATGGAAAGGATGTAATTGTATATAACCTCTTACATTATTTGTCATATAAATAATAATTTAAATAAGATATACTAATATAAAAATAAAAAAATAAATAAAAAAAAAGAGATAAATGGAATTGAACCAAAAAAAACCACCAAAAGGAATCTCTAAAAAATGCCTACGTCGAGAATTGAACTCGAACCATTTACGCTTCAGATAAACACTCTACCAATTAAGTTACAGAGGCACAAGAGTAAGCAGAATCGAACTACTATAACATGTGTTGAAGACACGGACTTTACCATTAAGCTATACTCTTAAAAGGATAAGAATTAGGTAGTACAGGAATCGAACCTATATTTTAGATGTGTAAGATCTATGATTTAACCGTTAATCTAACCACCTGATATCTTGGAAGGAGTTGAACCTTGCAATATTACTTTAGAAGAGTAAAGTTTTACCTATTAAACTACAAGATAGTATATTAATAAGGCATAGCAAGAATTGAACTCACATCTCATCATCCGTATTAATGTGTATTACCTTTATACTATATGCCAAAAATATATATATAAATATATATCTGCAGCCAGCAAAGCTGGCTGCCATAAAAAATAACGGATATCCAGCGAATCGAACGCTGAGAGCTAGAAAGCTACTACGTAGCAAGTAGGGCGGCCTACCAATGCCAAGATATCCTAAATATACGCATCGCATCAGGCTCGAACTGACATCTCTTATAGTGACATTATAAGGCTTTACCATTAAGCTACCAATGCTATAACTGAGTCGACATGATTCGAACATGTATACACCTAGCTCAAATCTAGGGGACTTGCCTATTAGTCTACAACTCAAATAATATCCCCTTTAATGTATATTAGTCTAGTAAGAATTGAACTTACATCTATCGATTATCAATCGATCTCTCTACCATTGAGATATAGACTATAAAAGGTATAGAATGAATAAATTTAATAATTAATAAACCCCGATCAGGTTCCCCTAACCGAACCGTATTTCAACTTACAACAAGTCACTTAGAAACCTTCCGAATTAACCGAAAAGTAAAAATTCCCTGCTGTTGATGAGTGGTTAGTACGAAGTAGTGGATGATTTCACCGTGACTCTCTAGTTCACGATTACTAGCAATTCCTATTTCATGTAATCGAATTTCAGATTACAATCCTTATATAAATATTTTTATATATTTTATTATTATTCTTTAATTATCTTATTATTTTTGCCTTTAGTTTAACTAATGACAAATTATTATAATTTAATTGTAAATAATTTTGTAACACGTCTATAGCCCATCATATAAAGGTCATCATGATTAGTCTTCAACCCTATCTTCCAATCATAAATAAATGATTCATAATATTAATTAATTAATATAAGGGATTACGTTCATTGTATAAATAAATATTAAACCTCACGGCATGAACTGACGACAACGATGTAACGCTTGTTAATATATTTAATATATATATATAAAATATATATATAAATATAAAAATACAAAAGATGGTAAGGTTTTAGGAGGATTATCCAATTAAATAACATGTTCCACTGCTCTTAACTACGACCGTCTAATGTCTTGTATTTCACCCTTGCGAGCATACTATTCAGGCGGAATACTATTCATTTTCACATTTTCTTTAATATTAAAAAAATATTAATTATTGTATTCATAGTTCACAGCTACGACTAATTGGGAAACGATTCCAATTCGTTACCATAGCTTTCATCCCACAACGTCAATATATCCAAAGTGAACCCTTTGCAGACATAATGTTTTCTTAACATATAAACTCTCAAACATTATTTCCTGTCACCTTAAATATATTCTAATTTTATATTAATATTTATATAAATATTTAAAATCGTTCTACAGATACTTTAAGCCATACTGAATAATGCTTGCCCTCCATGTATAACCGCAGCTGCTGGCACATGTTTTAGTCAGGACTCTTACATATATATATCATTATTATATATATTTAGAAGTTTATAGTTAACCTATAATTATTTATTTAAATATATATAAATATATATTTATTTTAATTTCCTTCTCGTAGATAACTTGATCAGTCGTTAGACCATTGTCAAAGATTCCCCACTGCTGCTCTCAATTAGAGTTGACATTCTGTCAATGTGACCGTTCTGACGTTAATCACCAGTTCCAGTTCAAAGGCTAGATCTATTCTAATACCTACATCTGATAGTATATTTTTTATATACTTTACACTCACCTTTACGCTAATCTATTTATTCAATATCTTAACTCGCATGTGTTATGCTTCTACATAGCATTTATTCTGAACCAACATCATGTTCTCTTTATTTTTTACTTATTAACTTGCTTAATTTTTATTAAGTCTTTTGAATTACTCAGAATTGAACTGAGATACATCCATTATGAGTGGACTGCTCTACCATTGAGCTATAATTCATTTATTTCTTTTTTATCCTTTTGAGCAGTAGATAGATTCGAACTACCATTTACAAAGTCATGAGCATTGCATGTTACCATTACATTATACTACTTACCTTATTTATAATTGCTTACATAAAGTTTTGATAAATCAATCTGAAAAAAGATATTATTTTTGCAGCCAGCAAAGCTGGCTGCCATATATAAAATAAAAGTCAATGAATAAATAAGCATCTAAGAAATATATTAAAGAAGGGATAAATAATGCTAAAGCAAATAATAATGGTAAGAATATTACTCAACACATATTAATTAATTTATCATATCTAACTCTAGGTAAAGCAGCTCTAACTCAAATATAAGTAAAAGCAAAGATATTAGCTTTAATACCTAGAACTATACCAGTACCTCCTCCAAAGAATAAGATAGAAGTTAAAGTAGATAAGAATAAAATAGAAGCATATTCTGATAAGAAGAATAAAACAAATATAGAAGAAGAATATTCGGTCATATGACCTGATACTAATTCTGATTCAGCTTCAACATTATCAAAAGGAGGTCTAGCACATTCAGCAACACAACCTATAAATCAAATAATAGATAATGGTAATAAAGGTATACCTAATCAAATAGATTCTTGTAATTCAACATATCTAGATAAATTCATAGAACCAGCTAATAATATACATAATAAAACTATAGTAGTTAAAACTAATTCATAACTAATTAATTGTGCTGTAGAACGTATAGAACCTAATAAAGAATATTTACTATTAGCAGATCAACCTGCTAATAATGTACCAAATACACCTATACTACTTATAGCTAAAGTTAATATAAATCCATAATTATGATCAGTAATAGTTATACCAGGACCAAAAGGTATAACAGATCAACAAAGTAAAGCAGAAACTAAAGATATAACAGGACTTATAAATAATATTAATCTATCAGCATGAGTAGGTACAACTATTTCTTTTAATAATAATTTAGCTGCATCAGCAATAGCCATTAAAACTCCATAATAACCTACAGCATTAGGTCCAACTCTACGTTGCATATAACCTAAAGTTTTACGTTCTGCTACAGTTAAAAATGCTACAGCTAATAATATAGATACAAATAATAATAATAATTCTATTATATTTAATATCATTATTTAGTTATAGAAATAGCCCCTACAACTGATAATATCAATATTATACCTGTAATAACTAATAATATAGCATATTCAGTATATAATTGATTTCCTACTACTACTAATTCATTATAAACATTATAAACTTGTGTTACAATACCATAACTTTCATAAGTTAAATCTAAAGGTATTAAACTTATAGATAATAATGTTATAATTAAAGGTGATACAGTTCCTTGCGCTGTATAATCTATTTTTAATAATGATAATATAAATAAAAATAATATTGCTATAGCTCCTACATATATTAATATATATAATATACCCATTAATATATAACCTTGACTATATAAACATATAGCTGTACTTACAAATAATATTATTAAAAATAATATACTTTGTACAGGTGATAATATACCTATAGCTAATAAACTACTAATTCCACTAATTAAATTCATATTTAATAAAAAAAAATATATAAAAAAAAAATAAAATATCTAAAAAAGATAAATTAAAATAACAAGTTTATACATACTAACGTTTAAGTCTGGAATTGAACCAGAATCGATGTATTAACAGTACATTGCTTTACCATTAAGCTACATAAACAAAATTTCTTGTTCACCTAATCATTCTACAAAGTCACCAATAGGTACACATTCTAGTTTGATAGGCATTAATCCATGATTAACACCACATAATTCACTACATTGACCATAATAAACACCAGTTCTTTGAATTAAAGCACTAACTTGGTTTAAACGACCAGGAGTAGCATCAACTTTAATACCTAAAGAAGGTAAAGCAAATGAATGTATAACATCATTAGCAGTAACAATAAATCTAATATGAGTATCAACAGGAACAACAATAGATGTATCAGTATCTAATAATCTTAATTGACCTTCTTCTAACATATCTTCAGGAATAACATAAGATTCATATTCAATAGTCTCACCTGTATCTGCTATAAAATCAGAATATTCATATTTTCAATATCATTGTAAACCAACAACTTTAATAGTCATAGCTGGAGTTAATACTTCATCACATAAATATAATAATATAAAACTAGGGAAAGCTATTAATAATAATATTACAGCTGGGAATATAGTTCATATAATTTCTAATGTTTGACCATGTTTTAAATATTTATAAGCAAAAGTATTATTTTTAAAATCTTTTATTATAACAAATAATATATAAGAAACTAAACCTAATACAACAGCTAAATAATACATTATATGGTCATATAATTCATGAATACCTTCTTGGTTAGGAGTAGCTGCATCTTGGAAACGCATTCCTCATGGTGTTGGTACATCTAATCAAATCATTTTATAATTATTTAATATATTTATATTATTTAATACATAAAACTTTGGAATTAATCGGAATTGAACCGATATCGTTCACATGCAAAGCGAAAGATTTACCAATTAATCTATAATCCCATATATATGAATAATAAGGTATATGATTTAATTTAATTAGTAAATATCCTAATTAATAGGATAAAAACTATAACATATTAGTATAATATGTAAAAACTTATTTGATAGGTTTAATATTTGATATGCATTCAATATGTAACCTTAACTTTCTTAGCGAATATGAAAATTTAAATAAAATAAACATAAAACCATAGGAAAGCACTTTACTATCCTTTCGTACACTTAAAGCAACAAATAAGAAAAATCCCATAGATGATAAAATCATTACTGACTCACGTCGTAATTAACCCATCTCAAGTGACTCCTTAAAGGACGAACAGTCCTACCCTTCCTAGTGACTTCAGCCAGGAGGTTGAGTCTAGACGACATCGAGGTGGCAAACACCGCTGACGATTTCTACTCTCACGCGGTATTACCCTGTTATCCCTAGCGTAACTTTAATCCGTTATCGACATCCATATCAATTGATTATGCCTGTTCACTACACTCTACGTAAGTACTAATTTCACTTGTTAGTGTCATTATCATCGCACAATTATGTTGTTATCCTTACATTTTATTTATCTATTCTCAAATATAGATTTATTGTACGTATTTTTCTATTATTTAATAAATTTATTTTCTACAATTTATATTGTAGACACATCAGATGCTTTCTCTGATGTCGACGCCCCATCGAAACTAACTTTTTTTCTATGTCTTTATGTCTGTCATTATAATATAATGACAGATATATAATATTTAGTATAACTAAATAAATATAAATAAGATTTTATAACAATTAATATAGGTATTACATTTGATTTAAAAAAGTAAAATAAAAAATATAAACTAAAAAAATATAACCTAATCTACTATAATTAAAAAGTTCAAAAATCAAAGAAAAAATATAGTAAAGCTGCATAGGGTCTTTTTGTCAATCTACGGGTACACGGCATCTTCACCGCGAGTGCTATTTCACTGAGTCTACTGTGGATACAGTTGTCGCATCGTGTATTCATTCATGCAGGACGCCAATTATGCGTCAATGAATTTCGCTACCTTCGGATCCTCAGAATAAGACCGCCGTTAATACAAATTTTATATATTTATCTTTCAATAAATTATATTTATTATATATGTACACCGGGCAGATATCACTTGCTATACTTACTATTTCTAGTATGCAGAAAGCTATGTTTTTGGTAAACAGTCGCACGACTATAGCTTTAGACTATTTTTGCCGAGTTCATTCACAGTAGTTGTCTCATTCTCCTTTTATCATACCTGTGTCGGTCTACAGTACGGTTCTTCTCTTTTCTTGTTCTTTCTCCCATCAATTTTTTATTTCTATTTAATCTTAGGGACCGTTTGTTTATTTTAAAACCTTATGAATTGGAGGATAGTCTTTTACTATCTTTCGTTACTCAAGCCAGCAATCTCTTTATGATTCTTCATCATATATTCTGCTACCTTAATAATGCTCTATTATTAATTATTATTCTGTATTATATTTAGACCCGTATATTTTCTCTATAATTTAGATTGCCTATTTATTTTATATAAATAGATTGAATCTATCAATGCATTGTTACATGTCCTTTAAAAGTTGATTATTGTCAAACCCGCTTACTGATTGTCTTTCTTATATATAAATATTTTATAACTATCAGTTTTACTAATTGTTAAAATATTTATATTATTATAGATTATGTTCACTTAATATAATTATGGGACATACATTTAATAATCTAGGTTGTTTCCTTTTTGATTTACTACCTTATCGCAATAAATCTGACTCTTTAATATAAATAATATAAATATATTATAATGGTTTACTGTTTCCGAGTTTAAAATTGTTTGATAAAATTATGATCTAATCCCCCAAACATATTTTAGTGCTGTACCAGTTAGTAATAATATTAAAGGCTATACTAAAATATATTTCGCAGAAAACCAGCTATCTGCAAACCAGATTTGTCTGTCACTACTACACACACCTCTTTAGAAGATATTGCTACATCTACCTATTGAGTCATATAAATAATAATGAATATGTTTTACCTATGGCAATATATTATTATTATTTTATATACTTGGACATGTGTAAATCGTCTGCTTTCGGGCCTATATATATTAACTAAATATATGATATTTATAATATATAAATATATTATAATTTAATCAAATTAATTATAAGTTAATAAACTATGCTAATATATATAACTCACTGGCCCATTATACAAAAGGTACACCATACTATGATTGCTCTTTATTATTCTATTTCATATCTTTCCCTCTCGGTACTTTAACTTAATATTTATTTAATGTCTTAGTAGTTGATACTACTATATTCACACCTCTTGATGTTACTTAAAGACTACAATACTTTCACTCACCGTTACTAATATTGCCTCTGTTGATTACTTTCAAGCTACTCAGATGTTTCATTCCACTTGATTTCCTATTCCTCATTTTCATGATATGATTGGATTACTCCTTTGTATCACTTATTAAATATTAGCTTTGATATTCCTTAAAATAATATTTTTTTCATATACCTTTTTTTCAATTCTTTACCTTTATCTCTTTTTTTTATTTATCAATGAATATATTTTTTAACAGTAAAACTGTTTTAATCCGATCAAAAGTCGGATATTTCTTTATATATAAATATGCCGCCAACTTTGCTGAAAAGCATAAAATCACCTATAATAATGCTATCACCAGCTATACTGGTGAATATAAAATAGGGATAAATTATAAGAAAGAACTAGTTAAGATAGGTAACTCATTAAATGTATGGTACTTAGCAGGTCTATCTAAAATTAATTCTAGATCTGAATCTCTAACATCTCTAGTTAAATTAGATTCAGTAAAGTCTGGTGTAACTTGTATTTCAAGCTCTTCATTTTCTCCATTTTCTAATTGTATTAAAACACTTTTTAAACCAGCTAAAACAGAGATAATAGATATAGCTGAACCTAAACTACTTATATAATTTCAACCTATAAATGCATCAGGATATTGTGGTATACGACGAGGCATACCATTTAAACCTAAGAAGTGCATAGGTAAGAATATTATATTTACTGATATAAATAATAATCAGAAGTGTATTTCACCTCATATACGATTATAACTTAATCCAAACATAGCTGGACCTCAATAATAGTAAGCACCTATTAAACTGAATAAAGCTCCCATAGATAATACATAATGGAAATGACCAACTACGTAATATGTATCATGGAAAGCTACATCAATAGATGCATTAGATAACATTACTCCTGTTAATCCTCCAACAGTGAATAAGAATAAGAATCCTAATGCAAATAACATAGGAACCCCTAATCTTAATTCTCCTCCATATATAGTAGCTAATCAAGAGAAAATTTTAATACCTGTTGGTACAGCAATTACCATTGTAGCTGATGTAAAGTAGGCTCTAGAATCAATATCTAATCCTACTATATACATATGATGACTTCAAACTAAGAAACCTAATAAACCAATAGATCCCATAGCATATAGCATACCTACTTCTCCAAATATAGGTTTTTTACTATAAGTTGAAACTATATGAGAAATAATTCCGAATCCAGGTATAATTAAAATATAAACCTCAGGATGTCCGAAGAATCAGAAAAGATGCTCATATAATACTGGATCTCCTCCAGCCCCAACTTCATAGAAACCTGTATTAAAGTTACGATCCATTAAAAGTAATGTAACTGCAGCTGTTAAAACTGGTAAAGATAATAATAACAATATAGCTGTAAAGAAAACAGCTCAAACATATAAAGGTGCATTTATCATATGTACACCTATTGTACGCATATTTAAAAAAGTAACAATAAAATTAATTGCACCTAATAAACTAGATATAGATGTTAAATGTATAGCAAATATACCAAAATCTACTGAAGGTCCAGAATGTGCATTAATAGAAGATAATGGAGCATATAAAGTTCAACCTGTACCAGGTCCATTTTCTATTAACACAGATGCAATTATACATACTAAAGCTGGTGGTAAACATCAAAAACTAATATTGTTTAATCTAGCAAATGCCATATCTACAGCTCCTATCATTATAGGTAAATAAAAATTACCAAAAGCACCTATTAAAACAGGCATAACAAATAAGAAAATCATAGCAATAGCATGACCAGTAACTAAAACATTAAAAGCTTGGTTATTACCGTGAAAGAATTGACTATTACCAGAACTTAATTCCATACGTATAATTACAGACATAGCTGTAGCAACCATAGCAGATATCATTCCAAAACCTAAATATAATATTGCTATATCTTTATGTGATGTACTATACAATCAACGGGTTACATAACTCATCTTATGTTCCATATATATATAATAATATATATTTATTATATAATTTAATATTTATATCTTAAAATACTTATTTAAATAATCTTTACCTTAATATCAATGAATATATAAAACCTGCCACCAGCTTTGCTGGTGATTATAAATATAATTATTAATCATAAATTATTAATCTCAAAATTTTAATCCTGCAGCCAGTTTTACTGGTTGCCAGAAAATTAATATAATTTATTAATTAAAGGTTTAATAATAGGAGTGAAACGTCTTTCAAGGTTTAAAGCACCTAAATTAATTTCATAAACAAAAGCAATAACTAAAGAAAGAAGGAAAATAACTAAAATAGATAAACCATATAAACCATTAGAATAGGCACTAACAACAAAAGGTAAAATAGATGAAATTTCTAAATCAAAAGGAAGGAATAAGATAGCAACTAAAATGAAAGCAACATTAAAAGCAGATCTAGATTGTTGATAAGAAGTAAAACCACATTCGAAAGGTCCATCTTTTTCAATATAAGAATTTTCATTAGATATTAAATAATTAAGACCTATTAAAACACATGCAACGATAGGGGCTAAAAATAAATAAAAAGTAAACATTATATAGATAAATTAACTAAATATAACCCTTCTAACAATGATGGAATAAAAATAAAGAAACTAATTAGTAATGATGTTGATGCAGCTATTGTAAATGCTAATGATGGATTAATATAATTAGTTATATTTTCAGTTTTACTATTAATTAAAACTTTAATAATATTAGCATAATAATATGTAGCAAAAACACTACATACAACTATAGTACATGATTCTAATAAATAATTATCTTGTATAACACCAGCTAATACATATAATTTAGCATAAAATCCAGGTAATGGAGGTATTCCTATTAATGAAAATAATGCTAATATTAAACATATAGCTAATGTTAAATTAGGTAATTTTAATTGATGTATAAATATTAATGGTGATCATGTTGATATAGGTGTATTTATATATTGACTAGCTCCTAATATACTTAAAAATATTATTAAATGTGTTAATACATATTGTATTATATACATATAAAAAGATATATCATAAGATATTATAGTTAATAATATATAACCAAAATTTAATAATCCACTATATGCTAATATAGTTTTTATATTAACTTGGAATAAAGGTTTATAAGCTGCTATTATTAATGATAAATAAAAGAATATTATTAATATATGATGGTTAAATAAATTTGCATTTGCAAATATTCAAGATGCAATAGATATTTTAGCAACAACACTAATATATGCAGTTATATATGTCGGTGCATAATTATATACAGCTATACTTCAACGATGTAATGGTGCCATACCCATTTTAAATAGTAATGCAATTAATAATATATCAAAATAATCAAATGCATTACTATAATTATAAAATATAGCTATATCAGTTAAATTAGTTGTACCTGTTAATGCATATACAAAATATGAAGCTAATAATATAATTGTAGAAGCTACTCCACCCATTAAGAAATATAATAAAGAAGCTCTAGATGCATTGTAAGATCTATTATGTAAACCTGTTAATAAATATAATGAATAACTTTGTAATTCAACAACAATATACAATACTAATAAATCATTAACTAATGGAAATAATAATAAACCAATTATATTAGTTAATAATATTATTAAATAATAAGGTGATTTTAAATCATATCTATGTGTAGATGTATTATAAATTAATAAAACTATAGTTAATATTAATATTAATATAGATAATGGTATATTAAAAGGTGTTAAATTAAATCAATTATTATATAAAGTAATACCAGGTGTAATTGCAACTAAATTAAATGAAGTTACATATAATAATAAAGTAAATATAATACTAATAGTACCTAATCTATTAATAATTATAGAATGTCCATTAATAGGACTAACAGTTGTAGTTAACTGAGTAGAAAAAGTAGAGAAAACTAAAAATATTAAAAATGCTGTAAATAGCATTACCTTAATGTTTACGTCGATCAATATTAAAAAAGACTGATATTTAATCAATGAATAGTTATTTGTTACCTATATAGAATAGTATATTTTCAATACTAGAAATAACAGGAACAATTATAATATAATAGCTAAAGTAATAGACAGTTGCAATTTGACCTAATTCAATGAAAGGAACTTCAACATGTAATTGACCAATATTAGCTAATAAGAAGAAATTAAAAATAAATAAGAAGAAAGAGAATTTAGATAAAATTTTAAAAGTATTACCTCTAATAATAGATCTATCAGTAATAGGTAATATTAATAAAATTAATAAAGCTCCAAACATAGCTATAACTCCTCCTAATTTATCTGGTATTGATCTTAATATAGCATAGAATGGTAATAAATATCATTCTGGTACAATTGATGGTGGTGTTACCATTGGATTTCCTGGTATATAATTATCAGGATGACCTAATGTATTAGGTGAAAAGAATACAAATAAACTAAATATTAATATAAATACAAAAACAGTTATTAAATCTTTAAATATATAATAACCATGCATTGGTAATCTATCAACATTTCCAGATATACCTACTGGATTAGATGAACCATGTGTATGTAATGCCATAAAATGCATTACTACTAATGCTGCTAATATGAATGGTAATAAGTAATGTAATGCAAAGAATCTTTGTATTGTAGGATTACTTACTGAGAAACCTCCTCATATGACTTTATTAACTTACCATTTTATATAATTTTACTTATATTTACTTTTAATTAATAACCACCAGCATTCCTGGTGGTTGACTTAAAAGATTAGACTATTTCATCATCCATTTCTTATGGATGTAAGGCGCTCGTGGTTAGTTTATTGTTATATGTACTCACTAACTAGTCGTTGAACGTTTATTATCCTTTATATTTTTTTAATATATCATATAGATAATACTTCGCTGCGAATTGTCCTTATTTAAGGATTTCTACGCAATTCACCTTATTTTCCTATATATTTTACAATATATGGCCGCTCATATTTTATTTTTTTTTATTTTATATTTATTTATTTTTAAATAAATCTTTATATCTATTACTAGATTCTAATTCTATTAATCATATTTTATATGATTTTAACTTATTACCCATTAATGGATATTTATTAAAGAAATTTATTATTTTTAATATATCTTTTTTAGAACTAACACTTAATTGTATATATTTATTTTTATTTATAGATATACCTTTTGTAATATTAAATAATTTTTTAATACATTTAAACAATTCAAAATTATATTTTTGTTTTAATTGAAAACATATATCTTTATTTTTTTTTTACTATAAATGAACCTTCAGCTATAGTAAATCCTATTAATCAATATTTAAAATAATCTAATTCATTAAATTTTGATGTAATCAAATTATTATTTATATAATTTTCTATATTTAATTTATGACCATTTTTAGTTGAATCATTTATTATATCTTCATAATTTATTATATTATTATTTAATATATATTTTAATGTTAAATATTGTTTTTGTCTTGTTTCTGTTAAAAATTTTATATTATAATATTCAAGTAAAGGTATTAATATATTTTTAATATCTGTTTTAGATATTTCTCATCTAGCTAATTTATTACCTTTTTTAGGTGTTATATTATATACTTTACCTATATTTAATGTTTTACTAAAATATTCTAACATATTTATATCATTTTCATTTAAATTTACTATTAAGGATATATATATAATTATTATTTATAGAATTTCCTTTTATATTTTTATATATTTTAGATTTTTTAGTGATTCTTATATAGCCATCACCATCTATAAATCCTACTATGAGACTTAATATATTTTTATCTATATATTTTTCTTTATTTTCATTATAAGCTATCTTAGAATTATATCTATAATGAATATATTTATATATTTTATAATAGGGAATCAAAGGTTTTACATAATTAATAGCAGCCAGCTTTGCTGGCTGCAGACTCTGAGGATTATGGCCGCTTTCGGTGGAATTATAAATATATTTAAATATATTATTAATAAAATTATAAAAAGATATAAAAATAAATAAATATAATGGTAAGAAGGGGTTTAACGGAACAATATCTTGACCTATAAATGGTATAGCTGATAATAAATTAGTAATAACAGTTGCACCTCAATGACTCATTTGTCCGTACACTAAACAATAACCCATAAAAGCTGTTGCCATAGTTAATATAAATATTATTACTCCTATTGTTCAAACTAATACTCTAGGTGATTTATAACTACCATAATATAAAGCTTTAGCTATGTGTAAATACATACATATAAAGAAGAATGATGCACCATTAGCGTGACAATATCTTATTAATCAACCTGCATTTACATCTCTCATTATGTGCTCTACAGAATTAAAAGCTAATTCTATATGACTTGAATAATGCATTGCTAATAATATTCCTGTTACTATTTGTATTACTAAACATAATCCTAATAATGATCCTAAATTTCATCAATAATTTATTGAAGTAGGTTGTGGACTATCTATTAAATAACTATTTACTAATGATAAATAAGTATTAGATTTTCTTAATGTCATTTTAATTTTTATTTTTATCTTTACTTATATATATATTTTTTACTTTATCTATTTAATCTTACCTTATTAATAATTATAATATCTTTTATTTTATATAATTATCATTTGATATTATCTTAATAATACCATCAAAGGTGGAGATAAATAAAATATAAAATAAGATATATAAATAATCCAGTTGCCAGCTAAGTTGGCGACTATTAAAAATATATATCTGCAGCCAGCTAAGCTGGCTGCCATAAAAAGAAAATATATAAATATAATTAGAAGGTGGAAAATCAATGAATAAATATAATAAATTAATAATTAATAAAATAGGAATATGGTTTAAAGCTCTACTAATACCGGTACTACCTAAAACTTTAAGTAAACCATTATCAGTATAAACATTTAAAGCACCACCTAATTTAAGAACAGGTCTAATAATTAAATTATTTAATAATTGATCGTAATAAATACGTTGGTTAAAGTAATTATAAATATTAGATTTTTTAGGTAATATATTGTAAGCAAACTCATAAATATAAATTAAAGTTAAAGATAAACCTAAACCTAAAATCATAGGTAATAATTTAAATATAGCAGGTAA
Organism: Hyphopichia wangnamkhiaoensis; assembly: GCA_030578475.1. Taxonomy (NCBI): domain Eukaryota; kingdom Fungi; phylum Ascomycota; class Pichiomycetes; order Serinales; family Debaryomycetaceae; genus Hyphopichia; species Hyphopichia wangnamkhiaoensis. Next base: position 24,216 of record JAJMSM010000103.1, read on the forward strand.
AGTATATTCAGTTTCAATAAATGTATTAGTATGAGGTAATCCCATAACTAAATGGAATGTTACATTATCTCTAGCGTAACCTAAGAATATACTATATATAGCTAATATAGACATAGGTATTGCCATATGTGTACTTTCATGTACAAAAGAATATGTATATTTATTACCACGTGGTACATTATAAAAAGTTAAATATAAAACTCTTAAAGAATATATTGCTGTTAATGTTGCAGAAGCAGTTGCTAAGTAATACATAATATATCCACTTACTGTATATGTACCATATAATGATTCAATTATAATATCTTTAGAATAATAACCAGTAAGACCAGGTATAGCCATTAAAGATAATGAAGCTATAACCATAGCTGTATAACTAAATGGTAAATATTCAATTAAACCACCATATTTACGCATATCTTGAGTTTCTGACATATAACTATGTATAATAGATCCTGCTGACATAAATAATAATGCTTTAAAGAAAGCATGACAATATAAATGATATATTGCTAAATCATATGCACTTGATCCTATCGCTAACATCATCATCGCTAATTGACTCATAGTTGATAATGCTATAACTCTTTTTATATCATTTGTTACAACAGCTATTAATCCACTAATTAATGTTGTAAATCCAGCTAATCATAATATAATTAATAATACAGATGGTGTATATTCTAATATGAATCATGATCTAACTAATACATAAACTCCACTACATACCATAGTAGCAGCATGTAATAATGCACTAACCGGTGTTGGACCCTCCATAGCTGATAATAATCAACCATGTAAACCTAATTGTGCACTTTTAGCAGTAGCTGCCACTAGTAACATTATTGCTAATAAATTTAATATATAAGTATCTACATGAGGTGTCATTAATTCTATTGTTTCAAAATCTACAGCATGGAAGAATGATAACATACAACCTATACATATAACATAAAATGTATCACCCATACGATTAAGTAATATAGCTGATAAAGCACTTTTCATAGCTGCTATACGTGTATTTCAGAATGATATTAATAAATAGGATACTACTCCTACAAATTCTCAACCTATAAACATCATTACATAATTTTCACTTATAACTAATACTGTCATAAATATAGCAAATACACTTAATATTATATAGAAACGATTACGGTTAATATCATGTCTCATATAGTCTAATGCATAGAATAAAACACATAATGTTACAATACCTACAGGTACCATAACTACCATAGATAAACTATCTAATAAAATACCATAATTTATTTGAATATCACCAACTGATATTCAAGTACCTAAATGTATTCTAATAGGTTCTTCATAAAAATAAGTTAATCAAGACATTTATAAAATACTTGAAACTTTCCCTCTTAATCTGTAATAAGATACTAATAAACTTAAACCTATAGCTGATTCTGCTCCTGCTAATATTATTATAAATATTGCATATATGGTTCCTTGTATATCATCATATTGACTTCCTATATATATTATTTTTACTGTTACTGTTAATAATAATATTTCTATTGCTATTAACAATGTTATTATATTATTTTGACTTACATAAAATGTTAATAATGTACTTAATATTCCTAACACTTTTTTATTTTATTTTATTGTATTCCCTTTTATTTATATATTCTTATATTTTTAAAAATTTATAATCATATATTTTATATTTAATATCAATGAATATATTTATATATATTTAATGTAATTCTAAACCTTCTTTAACGTAACCACTAAATAAGATACAGAATACATAACTTTGTATCATAGAAATAGCAAATTCTAATGTTACAATAGCTATAACTCCTGCCATAGGTATAAATCCACCTATAAATCCTATTATAGAAGTACTCATTAAATTAAGTATTAATGAACCTAAAATTAACATTAATAAGTGACCTGATAATATATTAGCTGATAAACGTAATCCTAAAGATATAGCTCTTGAACTATAAGATAAAGTTTCAATTAAAACTAATACAGGAACTAAAGGTAAAGGAGTACCACTTGGTACAAATAATCCAAAGAATCCAAATCCATGTTTACTTAATCCTATTATAGTAACACCTATTCATAATGATAAACTTAATGATATAATTGCTACTAATTGTGCAGATATTGCAAATGAATAAGGTATCATTGATATTAAATTAGCTACTAATATAAAATTAAATAATGTAAATATAAAAGGGAAATAATAACCCCCACGAGCTCCTATTTGGCTTTTTACCATATTTAATATTGTATCATATATTGCTAATATTGCTACTCCTCATCTATTAAAACCTAAATATGTTCTATTTAATATACTTATCATTCCTGCTATTATACTTACTACTATTATTAAGTATATTACGTAATTTGTTATTCCTAATGCTAATATATTATTTATTGTTATTAATGGTTTTATTTCAAATTGATCTAATGGTGATAATATATACATATTATCTTTATTTTTATTTTTTACCTATATTATATTTTCCTGGTAATAATTTACAATTTTATGGCAGTCAGCATTGCTGGCTGCAGATATATTTAGATTTATATTTTATATAATATTTATATATTATATTTATTGGTATGTTAGTATATTTATAATTTAATTATTAATATTCTAGCTATTAATAATCTTAAAATATTTGGTAATATTATTGTAGATATAATATATAATAATATAGTTATAGCTAATATTCCAAATATTAATAAATTTACAAAGTAAAATGGTACTAATTGTGGCATAATTAAATTAAATATTTAATAGAGATATAATAAAAATATATATTTATTCTACTATTAACTTAATTAATAGTAAGATATATTTATATATATATATAAATTAGATAGAACTAAAAAATATATATATAATATAAATAATAAAAAGTATATCAGATTGAAGGGACTTGAACCCCCAAGATTCTACACCCAATGTAGATACGTTACCAATTACGCTACAATCTGTAAAATATATTTAACCATGATTTAGTAATTATCAAACTAATATAATTATATTAATTAATATTTCACGAGATCATTTATAGAACATCGAGGGATTCGAACCCTAAAATACTAATTTGCAATTAGCACACCCAACCAATGAGTTACAATGTTCTAATTCTTTTAATGGCAGCCATCAAAGCTGGCTGCAGGATTATCTTTGAGTGAAACGGGAATCGAACCCGTATATGAACTTTGGAAGAGTTCCAGTTTACCATTAACTTATTCACCCTTTATATAAAATATATATATAAAATATAACCATAATGGGAATTGAACCCATATATATACTGTGAAGAAGTAGTATCATACCATTAGATCATATGGTCAAATAAAAATAAGGAAGATAAAATAAAAATATCTAACAGGATAAATGTTGTATTGAGGAATCGAACCCCATACCTTCCGATTACAAAACGGATGCTGAACCATATCAGCTTATACAACAAATAAAGAGTACCTAAGGAAGGAATCGAACCTTCATTGGATGCATATGAGGCATCTGTTCTAACCATTAAACTACCTAAGTAGTACAATGGGTATCTACTGAGAATCGAACTCAGATATATCGTTCCACATACGATTGTTCTACCATTGAACTATAGTTACCTTTTGAGGAGAGACTGAATCGAACAGTCGAAGCACTACGGCACTAAAGCTACAATTTAGGTCTAATTACCAACATTAGAATCTCCCCCATTTGTGGTTAGCAGGACTTGAACCTACAAGGTCTATGCCCGGACAACTTAAGTGTCCTATGTTTACCATTTCATCATAACCACTTACCTTATTATATTATATTTTCATATATATATATATATATTATTTTAATATAATATAATCCTTATAAATATGAGAAAAATTGGAATCGAACCAATATAAATTGCTTAAAGGGCAAGAGTCTTACCATTAGACGACATTCTCAAAATGTAGAAAATAATATATTTGATTCTGCAGCCAGCATTGCTGGCTGCAATAAATTAAATATCAATGAATATATAAATATATATAAAACGTTAAAAACGTTATATAATCACTATAAATAAGAAGAATAATCCTGCAGCCAGCTTCGCTGGCTGCCATAAAAAACCACAATAAAGGGTATTAAATTAAACAGCATATAATAATAAGAATGATATCATTAAACAGAATAATCCACAAGCTTCTGCTAAGGCGAAACCTAAAATTGCTTGAGGGAATAATGTTGAACGTAATGAAGGGTTACGTGATGTACCATTTATTAAAGCTACGAAAACTAAAGCTATACCTATGGCTGCTCCTCCTAATCCTAATGTTGCTATAGATGCTCCTATATATTTAGCTGCTAATGCTAATTGCATATTTTTATTTATTTTATATCTTTTTTTACAATACTTCTCCTTATTTCTATTTTATAGCCGTCAGCAAAGCTGACGGTAAGTTATATTATATATTACTTTAAGTTTAAATATAATTCTCACTTTCGATAACTCTATATTTATAGCAGCCAGCATAGCTGGCTGCAGGTGGTTAAAAATAAATATCAATGAATATATATAATAAAGAAGGAGCATCTCATAATAAATCAATAGTTCATGATGGGAAGAAACCAAGGAATAAAGTAGGGAAGATTAAAGAAATCATTAAAATAGTTTCTCTATAAGTACAATCAGCAGTTAAATTAATATAAGGTGTTTTTATACCACCAGTTAATCTGTTAGTTAATTTCATTTGATAACAAGCAGATAATAATACAGATAAAGCAGCAATAGCACCTAAGAATGGAGCTCTATTAATAGCACCAGCTAATGATAACATTTCACCTATAAAATTAATAGATAAAGGTGTACCTACATTTGAAAAACTTAAAATAATAAAATATACAGATAATAAAGGCATATAAGTTATTAAACCTTGGAAATAATGTATTAATCTATTATGATATCTATCATATAAAATACCACCAACTATAATAAATAAACCAGGAGAAACAAAACCATGAGCTATAGATAAAACTAAACTACCAGTGATACCAGTTACAGTATTAGAGAATATACCTAAAATACAAACAGCCATATGGCTAATAGAACTATATGCTATAATAACTTTTAAATCAGTTTGTCTTAATGTTATTATAGATGTATATATTATAGTTATAACACATAATACATATACAAATGGAGTATATAATATTGATGCATCAGATAATGTAGGTATAATTAATCTTATAATAGCAAATACAGCTAATTTTAATATTATACCCGCTAATAATATTGATCCTGCTAATGGTGACTCTGAGTGTACAACAGGTAATCATGTATGTAATGGTGATAAAGGTATTTTAACAGCTATACCTATAGATAAAGCTAAATATAATATACATTGTAAATCTATAGATAAAACTAATAAACTAGTTGATTGATAATCTGTATTATCTAAAATAACTTCATATAAAGCTATACCTAATAACATAAATAATGAAGAGAATAAAGTATAAATTAAAATATAATCAGCAGCTTTATCTTTATTAGCTGCACCATATAAACCAATTAAAACAAATAATGGAGCTAATGCAGCTTCAAAATAAACATAGAAAGATGTCATATCTTGACACATAAAATTAATTAATAAAATAATACCTAAATTTAAAACTAATTCAAAGTATAAATTACTTTTAACATTATTTCAATTTGATATTATTGATAATGGTAATAAATAGGCTGTTAATAATATTAATACATCAGCTATTCCATCTGTTGTAAAATATACATCTATTTCTTGTCAATCATACATTGTTGGTATAGCTATTAATATACTTGATATTAAGAATATTTGTTTAGATAATCTATTAACTAGTCTTGATATAATAGATGTAAATACAGTTATATATATAAATGTTAAAGTCATAAAATTATTTATTAATATAATATAATTTCTATGATTAAAGGGATTTGAACCCTTATTAATTTTATTAAATTAGACCTAAACTAATCGCGTCTACCAATTCCGCCATAATCATTCTACGGATGCAACGTGATTCGAACACGTGGACTGTTATGTCTTAATAGCTCAAATATTACGCTTTAAACCTCTCAGCCATACATCCTTACCTTATTATTCTTTATTTGATTTCAATGAATATATATAATTTTATTTATTGCCGTCAGCATTGTTGACGGTAAGATTATATTTTATAATGATTATATTTAAAGTCATTAGCAAGCTCACAGTATATTTATATAAAGTATGATCTACTAACGATTAATATGTAATTCTATAAAATGATCTATATTATCATATAATACAGTATTAAAAAAAAATAATGTTAATAAACTAATTATTAACATAAATAACATTAATAATAAATATCAATTACCAATTTTTTGATTTCCAATAATAATTTTTTTTTGTATAATGTATTAATAATTTATTATTATCTTTACCTATATATTTTATTAAATTTAATTTATCAATTTTATTTAAATTTAAATAATATTTAAATATTGATATAACTAATATTTGAAAAATAAAATATGTACAACAAAAAGCTATTCATTTTTCACATCATATTATATGAGAAAGATGACTTTGATTAGCTATTTCATTAAAAATATTAAAATTATGGCCGCCTTCGGCGGGATTATTATTTATCACTTTAAGTAAATGGTCATTAAATAAATCATTATAAAATATAATATTAAATAATAAATATATTATTATGATTAAAGGTGTTAATTTTTGTATTATTCTAATAATTTTATAACCAGATAATTTATATCCGTCTAAAAAAATGTAGTAATACTTATAGATATAAAGAAAGATACTATATTAGAAAATATAATATATATTAAATTAAAAGTTATTATGTGAGTTTTTATTATTAATATCCCCTATAATTAAGAACCTCATCAATAGGCTATAATATAAATAAATAATCAGATAATATCTAATACGTGTAAGTATAAAATAGTAGTTTCAGCACCTACATGAGAAGTATCAGTAAAATCATAATTATAAATTCTTCAAGTACAAACAGCTAACATAATAACTAACATAATCATATGAATACCATGTAAACCAGTTAAACTATAGAAAGTAGAACCATAAACACTATCTGAAATAGTAAATGAAGCAAAAGTATATTCAAAACCTTGACAAACAACAAATAAGAATATTAATAAAGTACTATATATAAAACCTAATAAAGTATAATTTCTAAATCCTTTAATTAAAGCATGATGACTAAATGTTATAGTTACACCTGATGCTAATAATATTATAGTATTTAATAAAGGTAACTCATCAGCTGATATAGCTTCAATACCTGCAGGAGGTCATGACATACCTATTTCAATAGTAGGATTTAAAGCTGAATGTAAATAAGCTCAGAATAATGATGCAAATATTAATATTTCACTAACTACAAATAATAAGAAACCTTGTGTTAATCCTCTTTTAACTGCAATAGTATGATCACCTAAATATGTACTTTCAGCTATTATATCTTTAAATCATAATGTCATACTATAAAATATAGTTATTATACTTAATATTACATATATATTATTAGCTATATATCCATGTGCTGTTAAACCTAATGATAATGCTAAATTCATTAAACTAAATGATGTATATATTGGTCATGGTGATGGTCCCACTAAATGGAAAGGATGTAATTGTATATAACCTCTTACATTATTTGTCATATAAATAATAATTTAAATAAGATATACTAATATAAAAATAAAAAAATAAATAAAAAAAAAGAGATAAATGGAATTGAACCAAAAAAAACCACCAAAAGGAATCTCTAAAAAATGCCTACGTCGAGAATTGAACTCGAACCATTTACGCTTCAGATAAACACTCTACCAATTAAGTTACAGAGGCACAAGAGTAAGCAGAATCGAACTACTATAACATGTGTTGAAGACACGGACTTTACCATTAAGCTATACTCTTAAAAGGATAAGAATTAGGTAGTACAGGAATCGAACCTATATTTTAGATGTGTAAGATCTATGATTTAACCGTTAATCTAACCACCTGATATCTTGGAAGGAGTTGAACCTTGCAATATTACTTTAGAAGAGTAAAGTTTTACCTATTAAACTACAAGATAGTATATTAATAAGGCATAGCAAGAATTGAACTCACATCTCATCATCCGTATTAATGTGTATTACCTTTATACTATATGCCAAAAATATATATATAAATATATATCTGCAGCCAGCAAAGCTGGCTGCCATAAAAAATAACGGATATCCAGCGAATCGAACGCTGAGAGCTAGAAAGCTACTACGTAGCAAGTAGGGCGGCCTACCAATGCCAAGATATCCTAAATATACGCATCGCATCAGGCTCGAACTGACATCTCTTATAGTGACATTATAAGGCTTTACCATTAAGCTACCAATGCTATAACTGAGTCGACATGATTCGAACATGTATACACCTAGCTCAAATCTAGGGGACTTGCCTATTAGTCTACAACTCAAATAATATCCCCTTTAATGTATATTAGTCTAGTAAGAATTGAACTTACATCTATCGATTATCAATCGATCTCTCTACCATTGAGATATAGACTATAAAAGGTATAGAATGAATAAATTTAATAATTAATAAACCCCGATCAGGTTCCCCTAACCGAACCGTATTTCAACTTACAACAAGTCACTTAGAAACCTTCCGAATTAACCGAAAAGTAAAAATTCCCTGCTGTTGATGAGTGGTTAGTACGAAGTAGTGGATGATTTCACCGTGACTCTCTAGTTCACGATTACTAGCAATTCCTATTTCATGTAATCGAATTTCAGATTACAATCCTTATATAAATATTTTTATATATTTTATTATTATTCTTTAATTATCTTATTATTTTTGCCTTTAGTTTAACTAATGACAAATTATTATAATTTAATTGTAAATAATTTTGTAACACGTCTATAGCCCATCATATAAAGGTCATCATGATTAGTCTTCAACCCTATCTTCCAATCATAAATAAATGATTCATAATATTAATTAATTAATATAAGGGATTACGTTCATTGTATAAATAAATATTAAACCTCACGGCATGAACTGACGACAACGATGTAACGCTTGTTAATATATTTAATATATATATATAAAATATATATATAAATATAAAAATACAAAAGATGGTAAGGTTTTAGGAGGATTATCCAATTAAATAACATGTTCCACTGCTCTTAACTACGACCGTCTAATGTCTTGTATTTCACCCTTGCGAGCATACTATTCAGGCGGAATACTATTCATTTTCACATTTTCTTTAATATTAAAAAAATATTAATTATTGTATTCATAGTTCACAGCTACGACTAATTGGGAAACGATTCCAATTCGTTACCATAGCTTTCATCCCACAACGTCAATATATCCAAAGTGAACCCTTTGCAGACATAATGTTTTCTTAACATATAAACTCTCAAACATTATTTCCTGTCACCTTAAATATATTCTAATTTTATATTAATATTTATATAAATATTTAAAATCGTTCTACAGATACTTTAAGCCATACTGAATAATGCTTGCCCTCCATGTATAACCGCAGCTGCTGGCACATGTTTTAGTCAGGACTCTTACATATATATATCATTATTATATATATTTAGAAGTTTATAGTTAACCTATAATTATTTATTTAAATATATATAAATATATATTTATTTTAATTTCCTTCTCGTAGATAACTTGATCAGTCGTTAGACCATTGTCAAAGATTCCCCACTGCTGCTCTCAATTAGAGTTGACATTCTGTCAATGTGACCGTTCTGACGTTAATCACCAGTTCCAGTTCAAAGGCTAGATCTATTCTAATACCTACATCTGATAGTATATTTTTTATATACTTTACACTCACCTTTACGCTAATCTATTTATTCAATATCTTAACTCGCATGTGTTATGCTTCTACATAGCATTTATTCTGAACCAACATCATGTTCTCTTTATTTTTTACTTATTAACTTGCTTAATTTTTATTAAGTCTTTTGAATTACTCAGAATTGAACTGAGATACATCCATTATGAGTGGACTGCTCTACCATTGAGCTATAATTCATTTATTTCTTTTTTATCCTTTTGAGCAGTAGATAGATTCGAACTACCATTTACAAAGTCATGAGCATTGCATGTTACCATTACATTATACTACTTACCTTATTTATAATTGCTTACATAAAGTTTTGATAAATCAATCTGAAAAAAGATATTATTTTTGCAGCCAGCAAAGCTGGCTGCCATATATAAAATAAAAGTCAATGAATAAATAAGCATCTAAGAAATATATTAAAGAAGGGATAAATAATGCTAAAGCAAATAATAATGGTAAGAATATTACTCAACACATATTAATTAATTTATCATATCTAACTCTAGGTAAAGCAGCTCTAACTCAAATATAAGTAAAAGCAAAGATATTAGCTTTAATACCTAGAACTATACCAGTACCTCCTCCAAAGAATAAGATAGAAGTTAAAGTAGATAAGAATAAAATAGAAGCATATTCTGATAAGAAGAATAAAACAAATATAGAAGAAGAATATTCGGTCATATGACCTGATACTAATTCTGATTCAGCTTCAACATTATCAAAAGGAGGTCTAGCACATTCAGCAACACAACCTATAAATCAAATAATAGATAATGGTAATAAAGGTATACCTAATCAAATAGATTCTTGTAATTCAACATATCTAGATAAATTCATAGAACCAGCTAATAATATACATAATAAAACTATAGTAGTTAAAACTAATTCATAACTAATTAATTGTGCTGTAGAACGTATAGAACCTAATAAAGAATATTTACTATTAGCAGATCAACCTGCTAATAATGTACCAAATACACCTATACTACTTATAGCTAAAGTTAATATAAATCCATAATTATGATCAGTAATAGTTATACCAGGACCAAAAGGTATAACAGATCAACAAAGTAAAGCAGAAACTAAAGATATAACAGGACTTATAAATAATATTAATCTATCAGCATGAGTAGGTACAACTATTTCTTTTAATAATAATTTAGCTGCATCAGCAATAGCCATTAAAACTCCATAATAACCTACAGCATTAGGTCCAACTCTACGTTGCATATAACCTAAAGTTTTACGTTCTGCTACAGTTAAAAATGCTACAGCTAATAATATAGATACAAATAATAATAATAATTCTATTATATTTAATATCATTATTTAGTTATAGAAATAGCCCCTACAACTGATAATATCAATATTATACCTGTAATAACTAATAATATAGCATATTCAGTATATAATTGATTTCCTACTACTACTAATTCATTATAAACATTATAAACTTGTGTTACAATACCATAACTTTCATAAGTTAAATCTAAAGGTATTAAACTTATAGATAATAATGTTATAATTAAAGGTGATACAGTTCCTTGCGCTGTATAATCTATTTTTAATAATGATAATATAAATAAAAATAATATTGCTATAGCTCCTACATATATTAATATATATAATATACCCATTAATATATAACCTTGACTATATAAACATATAGCTGTACTTACAAATAATATTATTAAAAATAATATACTTTGTACAGGTGATAATATACCTATAGCTAATAAACTACTAATTCCACTAATTAAATTCATATTTAATAAAAAAAAATATATAAAAAAAAAATAAAATATCTAAAAAAGATAAATTAAAATAACAAGTTTATACATACTAACGTTTAAGTCTGGAATTGAACCAGAATCGATGTATTAACAGTACATTGCTTTACCATTAAGCTACATAAACAAAATTTCTTGTTCACCTAATCATTCTACAAAGTCACCAATAGGTACACATTCTAGTTTGATAGGCATTAATCCATGATTAACACCACATAATTCACTACATTGACCATAATAAACACCAGTTCTTTGAATTAAAGCACTAACTTGGTTTAAACGACCAGGAGTAGCATCAACTTTAATACCTAAAGAAGGTAAAGCAAATGAATGTATAACATCATTAGCAGTAACAATAAATCTAATATGAGTATCAACAGGAACAACAATAGATGTATCAGTATCTAATAATCTTAATTGACCTTCTTCTAACATATCTTCAGGAATAACATAAGATTCATATTCAATAGTCTCACCTGTATCTGCTATAAAATCAGAATATTCATATTTTCAATATCATTGTAAACCAACAACTTTAATAGTCATAGCTGGAGTTAATACTTCATCACATAAATATAATAATATAAAACTAGGGAAAGCTATTAATAATAATATTACAGCTGGGAATATAGTTCATATAATTTCTAATGTTTGACCATGTTTTAAATATTTATAAGCAAAAGTATTATTTTTAAAATCTTTTATTATAACAAATAATATATAAGAAACTAAACCTAATACAACAGCTAAATAATACATTATATGGTCATATAATTCATGAATACCTTCTTGGTTAGGAGTAGCTGCATCTTGGAAACGCATTCCTCATGGTGTTGGTACATCTAATCAAATCATTTTATAATTATTTAATATATTTATATTATTTAATACATAAAACTTTGGAATTAATCGGAATTGAACCGATATCGTTCACATGCAAAGCGAAAGATTTACCAATTAATCTATAATCCCATATATATGAATAATAAGGTATATGATTTAATTTAATTAGTAAATATCCTAATTAATAGGATAAAAACTATAACATATTAGTATAATATGTAAAAACTTATTTGATAGGTTTAATATTTGATATGCATTCAATATGTAACCTTAACTTTCTTAGCGAATATGAAAATTTAAATAAAATAAACATAAAACCATAGGAAAGCACTTTACTATCCTTTCGTACACTTAAAGCAACAAATAAGAAAAATCCCATAGATGATAAAATCATTACTGACTCACGTCGTAATTAACCCATCTCAAGTGACTCCTTAAAGGACGAACAGTCCTACCCTTCCTAGTGACTTCAGCCAGGAGGTTGAGTCTAGACGACATCGAGGTGGCAAACACCGCTGACGATTTCTACTCTCACGCGGTATTACCCTGTTATCCCTAGCGTAACTTTAATCCGTTATCGACATCCATATCAATTGATTATGCCTGTTCACTACACTCTACGTAAGTACTAATTTCACTTGTTAGTGTCATTATCATCGCACAATTATGTTGTTATCCTTACATTTTATTTATCTATTCTCAAATATAGATTTATTGTACGTATTTTTCTATTATTTAATAAATTTATTTTCTACAATTTATATTGTAGACACATCAGATGCTTTCTCTGATGTCGACGCCCCATCGAAACTAACTTTTTTTCTATGTCTTTATGTCTGTCATTATAATATAATGACAGATATATAATATTTAGTATAACTAAATAAATATAAATAAGATTTTATAACAATTAATATAGGTATTACATTTGATTTAAAAAAGTAAAATAAAAAATATAAACTAAAAAAATATAACCTAATCTACTATAATTAAAAAGTTCAAAAATCAAAGAAAAAATATAGTAAAGCTGCATAGGGTCTTTTTGTCAATCTACGGGTACACGGCATCTTCACCGCGAGTGCTATTTCACTGAGTCTACTGTGGATACAGTTGTCGCATCGTGTATTCATTCATGCAGGACGCCAATTATGCGTCAATGAATTTCGCTACCTTCGGATCCTCAGAATAAGACCGCCGTTAATACAAATTTTATATATTTATCTTTCAATAAATTATATTTATTATATATGTACACCGGGCAGATATCACTTGCTATACTTACTATTTCTAGTATGCAGAAAGCTATGTTTTTGGTAAACAGTCGCACGACTATAGCTTTAGACTATTTTTGCCGAGTTCATTCACAGTAGTTGTCTCATTCTCCTTTTATCATACCTGTGTCGGTCTACAGTACGGTTCTTCTCTTTTCTTGTTCTTTCTCCCATCAATTTTTTATTTCTATTTAATCTTAGGGACCGTTTGTTTATTTTAAAACCTTATGAATTGGAGGATAGTCTTTTACTATCTTTCGTTACTCAAGCCAGCAATCTCTTTATGATTCTTCATCATATATTCTGCTACCTTAATAATGCTCTATTATTAATTATTATTCTGTATTATATTTAGACCCGTATATTTTCTCTATAATTTAGATTGCCTATTTATTTTATATAAATAGATTGAATCTATCAATGCATTGTTACATGTCCTTTAAAAGTTGATTATTGTCAAACCCGCTTACTGATTGTCTTTCTTATATATAAATATTTTATAACTATCAGTTTTACTAATTGTTAAAATATTTATATTATTATAGATTATGTTCACTTAATATAATTATGGGACATACATTTAATAATCTAGGTTGTTTCCTTTTTGATTTACTACCTTATCGCAATAAATCTGACTCTTTAATATAAATAATATAAATATATTATAATGGTTTACTGTTTCCGAGTTTAAAATTGTTTGATAAAATTATGATCTAATCCCCCAAACATATTTTAGTGCTGTACCAGTTAGTAATAATATTAAAGGCTATACTAAAATATATTTCGCAGAAAACCAGCTATCTGCAAACCAGATTTGTCTGTCACTACTACACACACCTCTTTAGAAGATATTGCTACATCTACCTATTGAGTCATATAAATAATAATGAATATGTTTTACCTATGGCAATATATTATTATTATTTTATATACTTGGACATGTGTAAATCGTCTGCTTTCGGGCCTATATATATTAACTAAATATATGATATTTATAATATATAAATATATTATAATTTAATCAAATTAATTATAAGTTAATAAACTATGCTAATATATATAACTCACTGGCCCATTATACAAAAGGTACACCATACTATGATTGCTCTTTATTATTCTATTTCATATCTTTCCCTCTCGGTACTTTAACTTAATATTTATTTAATGTCTTAGTAGTTGATACTACTATATTCACACCTCTTGATGTTACTTAAAGACTACAATACTTTCACTCACCGTTACTAATATTGCCTCTGTTGATTACTTTCAAGCTACTCAGATGTTTCATTCCACTTGATTTCCTATTCCTCATTTTCATGATATGATTGGATTACTCCTTTGTATCACTTATTAAATATTAGCTTTGATATTCCTTAAAATAATATTTTTTTCATATACCTTTTTTTCAATTCTTTACCTTTATCTCTTTTTTTTATTTATCAATGAATATATTTTTTAACAGTAAAACTGTTTTAATCCGATCAAAAGTCGGATATTTCTTTATATATAAATATGCCGCCAACTTTGCTGAAAAGCATAAAATCACCTATAATAATGCTATCACCAGCTATACTGGTGAATATAAAATAGGGATAAATTATAAGAAAGAACTAGTTAAGATAGGTAACTCATTAAATGTATGGTACTTAGCAGGTCTATCTAAAATTAATTCTAGATCTGAATCTCTAACATCTCTAGTTAAATTAGATTCAGTAAAGTCTGGTGTAACTTGTATTTCAAGCTCTTCATTTTCTCCATTTTCTAATTGTATTAAAACACTTTTTAAACCAGCTAAAACAGAGATAATAGATATAGCTGAACCTAAACTACTTATATAATTTCAACCTATAAATGCATCAGGATATTGTGGTATACGACGAGGCATACCATTTAAACCTAAGAAGTGCATAGGTAAGAATATTATATTTACTGATATAAATAATAATCAGAAGTGTATTTCACCTCATATACGATTATAACTTAATCCAAACATAGCTGGACCTCAATAATAGTAAGCACCTATTAAACTGAATAAAGCTCCCATAGATAATACATAATGGAAATGACCAACTACGTAATATGTATCATGGAAAGCTACATCAATAGATGCATTAGATAACATTACTCCTGTTAATCCTCCAACAGTGAATAAGAATAAGAATCCTAATGCAAATAACATAGGAACCCCTAATCTTAATTCTCCTCCATATATAGTAGCTAATCAAGAGAAAATTTTAATACCTGTTGGTACAGCAATTACCATTGTAGCTGATGTAAAGTAGGCTCTAGAATCAATATCTAATCCTACTATATACATATGATGACTTCAAACTAAGAAACCTAATAAACCAATAGATCCCATAGCATATAGCATACCTACTTCTCCAAATATAGGTTTTTTACTATAAGTTGAAACTATATGAGAAATAATTCCGAATCCAGGTATAATTAAAATATAAACCTCAGGATGTCCGAAGAATCAGAAAAGATGCTCATATAATACTGGATCTCCTCCAGCCCCAACTTCATAGAAACCTGTATTAAAGTTACGATCCATTAAAAGTAATGTAACTGCAGCTGTTAAAACTGGTAAAGATAATAATAACAATATAGCTGTAAAGAAAACAGCTCAAACATATAAAGGTGCATTTATCATATGTACACCTATTGTACGCATATTTAAAAAAGTAACAATAAAATTAATTGCACCTAATAAACTAGATATAGATGTTAAATGTATAGCAAATATACCAAAATCTACTGAAGGTCCAGAATGTGCATTAATAGAAGATAATGGAGCATATAAAGTTCAACCTGTACCAGGTCCATTTTCTATTAACACAGATGCAATTATACATACTAAAGCTGGTGGTAAACATCAAAAACTAATATTGTTTAATCTAGCAAATGCCATATCTACAGCTCCTATCATTATAGGTAAATAAAAATTACCAAAAGCACCTATTAAAACAGGCATAACAAATAAGAAAATCATAGCAATAGCATGACCAGTAACTAAAACATTAAAAGCTTGGTTATTACCGTGAAAGAATTGACTATTACCAGAACTTAATTCCATACGTATAATTACAGACATAGCTGTAGCAACCATAGCAGATATCATTCCAAAACCTAAATATAATATTGCTATATCTTTATGTGATGTACTATACAATCAACGGGTTACATAACTCATCTTATGTTCCATATATATATAATAATATATATTTATTATATAATTTAATATTTATATCTTAAAATACTTATTTAAATAATCTTTACCTTAATATCAATGAATATATAAAACCTGCCACCAGCTTTGCTGGTGATTATAAATATAATTATTAATCATAAATTATTAATCTCAAAATTTTAATCCTGCAGCCAGTTTTACTGGTTGCCAGAAAATTAATATAATTTATTAATTAAAGGTTTAATAATAGGAGTGAAACGTCTTTCAAGGTTTAAAGCACCTAAATTAATTTCATAAACAAAAGCAATAACTAAAGAAAGAAGGAAAATAACTAAAATAGATAAACCATATAAACCATTAGAATAGGCACTAACAACAAAAGGTAAAATAGATGAAATTTCTAAATCAAAAGGAAGGAATAAGATAGCAACTAAAATGAAAGCAACATTAAAAGCAGATCTAGATTGTTGATAAGAAGTAAAACCACATTCGAAAGGTCCATCTTTTTCAATATAAGAATTTTCATTAGATATTAAATAATTAAGACCTATTAAAACACATGCAACGATAGGGGCTAAAAATAAATAAAAAGTAAACATTATATAGATAAATTAACTAAATATAACCCTTCTAACAATGATGGAATAAAAATAAAGAAACTAATTAGTAATGATGTTGATGCAGCTATTGTAAATGCTAATGATGGATTAATATAATTAGTTATATTTTCAGTTTTACTATTAATTAAAACTTTAATAATATTAGCATAATAATATGTAGCAAAAACACTACATACAACTATAGTACATGATTCTAATAAATAATTATCTTGTATAACACCAGCTAATACATATAATTTAGCATAAAATCCAGGTAATGGAGGTATTCCTATTAATGAAAATAATGCTAATATTAAACATATAGCTAATGTTAAATTAGGTAATTTTAATTGATGTATAAATATTAATGGTGATCATGTTGATATAGGTGTATTTATATATTGACTAGCTCCTAATATACTTAAAAATATTATTAAATGTGTTAATACATATTGTATTATATACATATAAAAAGATATATCATAAGATATTATAGTTAATAATATATAACCAAAATTTAATAATCCACTATATGCTAATATAGTTTTTATATTAACTTGGAATAAAGGTTTATAAGCTGCTATTATTAATGATAAATAAAAGAATATTATTAATATATGATGGTTAAATAAATTTGCATTTGCAAATATTCAAGATGCAATAGATATTTTAGCAACAACACTAATATATGCAGTTATATATGTCGGTGCATAATTATATACAGCTATACTTCAACGATGTAATGGTGCC
The DNA here is from genome assembly GCA_030578475.1 of Hyphopichia wangnamkhiaoensis. Taxonomy (NCBI): domain Eukaryota; kingdom Fungi; phylum Ascomycota; class Pichiomycetes; order Serinales; family Debaryomycetaceae; genus Hyphopichia; species Hyphopichia wangnamkhiaoensis. The sequence goes on from JAJMSM010000103.1 coordinate 42,560, forward strand.
ATACCCATTTTAAATAGTAATGCAATTAATAATATATCAAAATAATCAAATGCATTACTATAATTATAAAATATAGCTATATCAGTTAAATTAGTTGTACCTGTTAATGCATATACAAAATATGAAGCTAATAATATAATTGTAGAAGCTACTCCACCCATTAAGAAATATAATAAAGAAGCTCTAGATGCATTGTAAGATCTATTATGTAAACCTGTTAATAAATATAATGAATAACTTTGTAATTCAACAACAATATACAATACTAATAAATCATTAACTAATGGAAATAATAATAAACCAATTATATTAGTTAATAATATTATTAAATAATAAGGTGATTTTAAATCATATCTATGTGTAGATGTATTATAAATTAATAAAACTATAGTTAATATTAATATTAATATAGATAATGGTATATTAAAAGGTGTTAAATTAAATCAATTATTATATAAAGTAATACCAGGTGTAATTGCAACTAAATTAAATGAAGTTACATATAATAATAAAGTAAATATAATACTAATAGTACCTAATCTATTAATAATTATAGAATGTCCATTAATAGGACTAACAGTTGTAGTTAACTGAGTAGAAAAAGTAGAGAAAACTAAAAATATTAAAAATGCTGTAAATAGCATTACCTTAATGTTTACGTCGATCAATATTAAAAAAGACTGATATTTAATCAATGAATAGTTATTTGTTACCTATATAGAATAGTATATTTTCAATACTAGAAATAACAGGAACAATTATAATATAATAGCTAAAGTAATAGACAGTTGCAATTTGACCTAATTCAATGAAAGGAACTTCAACATGTAATTGACCAATATTAGCTAATAAGAAGAAATTAAAAATAAATAAGAAGAAAGAGAATTTAGATAAAATTTTAAAAGTATTACCTCTAATAATAGATCTATCAGTAATAGGTAATATTAATAAAATTAATAAAGCTCCAAACATAGCTATAACTCCTCCTAATTTATCTGGTATTGATCTTAATATAGCATAGAATGGTAATAAATATCATTCTGGTACAATTGATGGTGGTGTTACCATTGGATTTCCTGGTATATAATTATCAGGATGACCTAATGTATTAGGTGAAAAGAATACAAATAAACTAAATATTAATATAAATACAAAAACAGTTATTAAATCTTTAAATATATAATAACCATGCATTGGTAATCTATCAACATTTCCAGATATACCTACTGGATTAGATGAACCATGTGTATGTAATGCCATAAAATGCATTACTACTAATGCTGCTAATATGAATGGTAATAAGTAATGTAATGCAAAGAATCTTTGTATTGTAGGATTACTTACTGAGAAACCTCCTCATATGACTTTATTAACTTACCATTTTATATAATTTTACTTATATTTACTTTTAATTAATAACCACCAGCATTCCTGGTGGTTGACTTAAAAGATTAGACTATTTCATCATCCATTTCTTATGGATGTAAGGCGCTCGTGGTTAGTTTATTGTTATATGTACTCACTAACTAGTCGTTGAACGTTTATTATCCTTTATATTTTTTTAATATATCATATAGATAATACTTCGCTGCGAATTGTCCTTATTTAAGGATTTCTACGCAATTCACCTTATTTTCCTATATATTTTACAATATATGGCCGCTCATATTTTATTTTTTTTTATTTTATATTTATTTATTTTTAAATAAATCTTTATATCTATTACTAGATTCTAATTCTATTAATCATATTTTATATGATTTTAACTTATTACCCATTAATGGATATTTATTAAAGAAATTTATTATTTTTAATATATCTTTTTTAGAACTAACACTTAATTGTATATATTTATTTTTATTTATAGATATACCTTTTGTAATATTAAATAATTTTTTAATACATTTAAACAATTCAAAATTATATTTTTGTTTTAATTGAAAACATATATCTTTATTTTTTTTT